>JBBPOJ010001665.1:0-12176 GCA_038091395.1 Leccinum rimulosum | reverse complement strand
AGTCGGTCAGTGACATCGGTTTTATCTCGTGCCTCCGCCATCAAGTTTCTCGCAAAGGCCTCCAAAAGCTGAGAGAAAAGGATGTCGGCAAAGGAACACACATAGCGTTCGGCAAGGGCGTCGAGGGGAGACAGGGTCGGCATGAGTACGACTTAAACGAGAGCACGTTCAGTCTCGGGGTCTCACCGTTCGTCCCACTACTTGCCCGGACCACGATCTTCACTTCGCTCACCGCGTTCCAGACTGCAACGTTCTCTCCGTCTTCGCTCCTTCCTTCCACGCCCCACCCCCAACATGGGCATGTTCATCGCACTCATGGCGACTCCGCTCTCGATCAAGCAATTCAAGCTTGCGGTCTCGCCCTCTGACAAGGACGACGTTCGGGTGGTCGATTGGATAGACTGTATGCAGAGTAACAATGGGCAGCAGCAATCTGCCCAGGCGAAAGCCGCGAGGACGGACATCATCCGGGAGACGTGTCGTTCTGTCGAAGCTCCGTCTTCCACCGACGCTGGTGCGAAATTGAATCATCTTCGCTGATTGCCCAGAGTCTTATCTTGTATGTTCTAACTTCATCGATGACGATTCAGAAAAGAACTATATTCCAAACGGTTTTAGTCAAACATGGTCACTGGATTCCAGGAAATTGTGAGCTCTGGTCAGGATCCAACTCGTGAAGGAATCTGTCGGGGACCCTGGGACGACATAAGTTACAATGTCCCCTGCCACGGTGTCGCCCAACTGCAACGTCTACTGCTGAGGATGTGTCTCCGCAAAAAATGGTCATCAGTGAGGCTGTGTCTCCGTAAATCCTCGACACTTCTGCTTTGAGATCCCTCATCTCGCGCACGAGCTCGCCCATAATATTGTTTACGTCGGGCTTACTCTCCTTCACCCCCTCGCTTTCGCCTTGTTTGTTATGACGCCTGGACTGGGAGTCCTCGATATCGACATCATCGGTTCGGGTGCGCTTTCTGGTTGGTTCGTAGGCTATAAAAAAGTGAGTTAGACTGTATATCTGAGTATAAATTAGCGGGATGATATGACTAACTTGTGTTAACAGCTTTCGTTCCAGCGTTTCCTCCTTTGGCATCGTCGATCACAAGCAAGACCATTACTGAAAATGTCGGAATTTGAGTAGATGAGTCAGGATCAGGCTCGTTCGGACCTACGTCGTCAAAGTACTTCAGGCAGGGAGTGGACACTCAACGCGGTGGCGTCTTTAATGTCACTGACAGTCATTATATACTTGATCTAGGTCATTTGCAGTAGTCCAATTTGTTGAACAGTAAGTTCTCTCGCTAGCCGGCCGGCTGTGGATCCTGCTGTCATGTAAATGCATTGTTTCCCCGCGCACCTCCTAGCAAGTCGCAGATCCGATCGGTTACAGCTTTACTTGAATGTCCGACAACCTTACTTCCCTGGAGCGCTTGGTTATCATCTCCCATCATTGTACTATTGTAATAATAGATAAACCCTTATAAGATCATATCAATATCACAACAGCTGAGCTAATATCATCTGGTCATATCAGCAACATCAATTTTCCTGTCATGTGCATGGCACCATGATTGAATGATTATAACCAGTCACCAGTAGAGACCAGAACACAATTATAAGTGTTTTCACATACTTGTTGGCTTGACAAGGTGACAAAATGCCTTAGATATAGCATTGTCATGAAGTTGGTATCTTACATATAGTCAACTTGGCCTTTTGGTATCTTCCTTGTGTTACATTATAATTGTCTGCCCTCAACTACACATGGATTATAATGATAGGTAATCACTAAATTATAAGATATTATTATAGCTAACTAGATTTATCTGGTTAGATCTGAAACACCCCATTTTCCTGATTAGTAGGTATCAGTAGAGACCAGAATGATACCCAAATGACAGGTGTTTTGACACACTGGCCTTCCAATTGACCAAAGAAAAACATTCTGATTGTAGATGACAAATACATAACATTTTCATCACATGATTGAAGAATTGTAATGAGCTATCTGTAGAAACCAGAACAATACTCAATTCTAGGTGTTGTGACACACTGCCTTCCAGTTGACCACAGGAAAACATTCTGATTGTAGATGACAAGTATATAACATTTTCATTGCATGATGATTGAACAGTTGTAATCAGTTATCCATAGAAATCAGAATGATACCCAATCCTAGGTGTTGTGACACACTGCCTTCCAGTTGACCACAGAAAAACAGTCTGATTGTAGATGACAAGTATATAACATTTTCATTGCATGATGATTGAACAGTTGTAATCAGTTATCCATAGAAATCAGAATGATACTCAGTTCTAGGTGTTGTGACACACCGACATTGACTTGACAAGGCTACAAAATGTCTGCCAAAGATTATATAGCATTGTTATGTCTCTATCTGAAAGACAATCAACACAGATTTTTTGTATCTAGCATGTATTAGATTATAATCATCTCCCCTCATTATGCATCAATTATAATGACAGATAAACCCTTATGAGATCATACCAAGATTGCAACAGCTGAGCTAATCTATCTGGTCATATCTACATCACCCCATTTTCCTGATGTACCGCAAGGAGACCGCCAAATGCACCGGACACTGTCGCTGCGGAGAAGAATATTGCGAGCCTCAGACCGAACTCGTTGCGCTTGTACCAGCTAATCGTTCGTCACCTCGCACCGTCAAAAATTGGGGAGAGTGATTGGCGAGGAGCACGTACCATGAAAGGTAGTACGCTACGCCTGGGTAAAATCCCGCCTCGAACATGCCAAGCAACCATCGCAATACTGTTTGACCAACGATGTCAGGCAACGTGGATTCTTTATTACCCAGCGATCACGCACCCATGAGGCTGCTGAAATTAGTCGCGAAACCTTGCATTGTCTGTCAGTGCGCCAGGGGACAAGTGGATGAGATTAGAATTCTATGCTGATGCGAGGTGCGTTTTGATGTTGTTTTGTGCGTACCATGATAGTTCCCCACGACAACATGAGGAAAGATAACCAGATGGAGGGTCGTAAACGTTTCAGCATGACGTTAGAGGGGACCTTGGCAGACGCCGGGTGAGTTACAGCAACGGGGGTCACGATTAAAGGGACCACTCACTTCAAAAATTGCAAACGAGATGAAGAAGATCGACAAGCAAAGCAGGTATTGCGGATCTGTTATATGCAGGTCCGCTTCCATGTTATATAACTATGTCGGTGATGTGGTGAGTGCGTGCGTCAATGCGAGATGAAGCTAAGAAACATGGAAAGTCCACGAATATCTACCTTGGCATTCCCGATGCTCGTCCTATCGAGAAATGAGAGCAGATATAAAAACGCCAACCAAGGAATGGTGCGTGAATCCACCTTGCGCATCAGTTTTCGCTCGTCGACGGCAGAGACATCCACATCGGCATTATATACTGCCGCCCTCGGTGTGCATTTCACACCCTCTTCGATGGATGTGTGTTCCTTCTCCGATGGTGTCTGAGAAGGTGACACGTCGCCGTCTGGTTTGGATATGGCCATGATCTTCCACTCGGACCGCCTAGCCTGAGGTGCTCAGTGGTCGGTGGTTCGAAGGAAAAAGTACCAAACGAAGGCAGATTGGGAAAGGAGGGTTTTATAGCTTCAATTTGGGATGTGTGTGAGAGTCGACAAAAGAACGTCACATCCGATGCGAAAGGCGTCATCGTCTTCTTTGCCCGCCTGTTCGACCATCTCACAGGTCAATGTATCGGTGTACTAATCTTGGATCGATGGAATTAGATCTGTACGTTCGTGCTGTGTGACAGCCGGGGTGAAAGCGTGGTGTGAGATAGACCCGAACCTGTGGGCAGGCTGGGCACCGAACAGCGCAAGTTACTGGTCACGATGAGTGTCGAGTGACGCAGCGTCGGACGGATATGCGGAATAATGTCTGGCCATGAGCTGAGAGAAGAACCACAGAAAGCTAAGACAAACCTTCAGCCGCCGGCGGACATTTCGCTTCTCACGCGCAGATCAAATCCTGCGGTCTGGTCCAGGTGGCTCAGCGCATCGTTCGATCAACCCAGGGTCCCCGCGCGACCCGCAGCAACCGCCAGGGGTTTTTAGTGCCCACAGTACTCACAATGATACTTGATAATATTAATGAAGTTCCTAGCATGTTGTCTCCGTAAATGCATTTTCCCTTGAAGGTGGCATCATAGTACGTTGGTTGTAGTACGCCATGTGTGACGTTACATAAGTAAGTAACTACTGTGTTAGTTCTATTAGGGACTAGGTTATATAAGTAATTAGCCGGACTCTCGCCGTTATGCCTCTCAAAAAAAAAAAATCGCCCGCCTTCGTTTGCCAGGCATGACGCTAACTTGCAGGTAAGCCTCCCCATAAGTAATCTTTTCAGGAGCTCCATGACCTTACCACTGCACTAGCCGGAGACATTTGAGGCCACTTCATGTTCGTCAAACCCGTTCAACCTCTAGTACGACTCGGTGCATGCCACCCATGCCACCCATCCCGCCACAGAGCATCACTGGATGTTCGTTCCTGAACATGGACCAGATCTTCCCGCTAGAACCCCCTCGGAAAGTGTTCCTTCTTTTATTTATCTTGGTGATGCTCATCTTTGATACCCTTACAGGCCACCCCGAACCAAAGATCGCACTCCCTATGCCACCCACTCGGTCGGTCTCCCACAAACGCGCGTTCCCTTCGTCTGGCTCGAAACAGAAGAAGGCCACGACGAGACCAAACGCACACGGCTAAACGGGTTTGACCGAATGCACTCGCTAAACATCTTTTCGTCGCTTAATACCCAACGCGCGCGCGGAGTAACCTCGTGATGAGTCTGACGGGCTCAGACCGGGGATGGATCCGAGTCTTGTGCTGGGTTGTTTCGCACTCTGTCTCGGCACGACGTCCGGGTTCGGGGTTTTCACCGCCGATGATAGCGATGGAGCTGGGAAGAGAGCAAACTGGTGCCTAAGTGGGCGAGAGTGTGGGATCAGCGTCGCCGGTCCGAGTCGTGGGAGCTCGGGGTTGGGATTCGCTGATATGAGTATGGGGATGGGAATGGGAATGGGAATGGGACCAGCAGGTAGGGAAATGGGGACAGGGACGGGAAGGGGATACCGACCAGGTTCAGCGGGTGCACGTCTAACGACGACGATACCACCAGCGACGATCGCATCGTCCTCGCCAGCAGGAGCGTCGACGTCGATATCATCGCCCACAGCAACGAGAAACGCGCGAACGCCGAAACGGTCGCTCGTCAGTCGGGCGAGCGAGGTGGCTGTCGCATGCGAAGGCGTCTCCGACGGGTCGTACTGGCGGACGGACGCGGGCGGGTGCGGCTGGGGCTGGGTTAGGGCTCAGGACGGGTATGAAGAAGGGGAAGGGAAAGGGAAAGGGAAAGGGAAAGGGGGGCAGCAAAGGATCAGGAACGGAGATGAGCAGGGGATTGGGAGGATTGTCTCTCTCGCCTACGTCGTCGCGGTCGCGGTCACACGCTCAGAGCGAGAGTGGGAGTGGGTCACTGGCAGGGAGGAAGAGGTGGAGAGGGAAAGGGGGGAGCGATGGGGACGTGGAGGGGAAGGTGTATGGGTGTGGAGAGGACGATGGGAAGGGGGAAGTGATGGTGACAAGTTGGGTCATTGCAATTGGCCGCGGCGTCGAAGTTGTAGGAGTTCGGCCTTGTTTGAGGGAGGAAAACAGGAAACGGAAAAGAACAAAAGGGATCTCGTGCACACCATACTACCTTTTTACCTATCGATACGTGTCGTTTGGATGCTATCATGATCATCGAACTCGTTCGTGCATACTATCATTTTGTTTTCTACGTATTCATTCCGTGGTCATGTGCATAATACCGAGATACATCGCAGCCTAGGATAATGTTCACCGAATAAGATGAAAAGTTCATTCCGCCCTGACGTCCGTTCATGTATCGAACCCGCTGTCAAGTCGATGTCACGTCAAACGTCGCCCCTCGAATGATGTCATGCACCGTATTAGCGCGCGTAGATCCTACTTACCGCCCAGCAAGGCGGCTGCCTTGTTCGTCAGGACTGTGAACCACGCGTCGGTGTTAGTGTCAGCGCTAGCATCGACCCGAGTCGCGCCGACGTCTGCGGGGATGCCCGACGAGCCAAGGGCACCAGCTTTAGCCATCGCTTTAGCGAGCAGAGGGATCTGCGGGTGGGTAGATGTGTGGATGAAAACAGAAACAGCAGGAACTTGAAAACTCGCACCTCGATTTCGACATTTGGGCTAAAGTATGAGGCGACGCCTGTCACGACACTGTGTCGGGGACAACGTGAGAGGGGTAGACACAAGAGAGAGAGAACCAGACGTACTTGAGCATCGACTCAAAGATACGCCGCGAATCGGTGCGTTGAGCGCCTTTGAGGAAGCCGGGATGGAAGATGATCGTGTCTGCGTATCCGAGTTGGGCGAGACTACGTTCGGTGAGCCCTTTGGACCTATATATGCATGCGAGAGTTGGAGTTTGCGCGTCGACTGCTCGGTCGGAGACTCGGAGGGAGTACATACCTCAGGTAGAGAGTTGACGAGTTCGGGTGTGCGCCCATACACTAGAGGAATTTTGTAAATGCCTGCGAACCGCTTTATTGAAAGACGTAGACTCACGGAGAGATACACGATCCGCTGTTCGTGCGTCGGGTCGTCCGTCTTGGCCGCCTCGCACGCACGCACGACATACCTGTCCGTGTGGTCAATCAATCGTCTGGAACTCGGGGAAATACAACGCACTCGCGGTCAATCTTTTCAAACTGCGCCGCACCCCCAGCTTGTGCGCGCGTTGTGCCCAGCGTGACGAACACGACGTCCCACCGACCGTCTTTCAACCTCGCCTGGTCGAGTCGTTCGAAATCGATCACTTTTTGTTCCAGTTTCGCTTGTCCAGGTTCTTTGGAAGCGCCAGTGACGCGCCGACCGTACTCGCCCACCCGCGTCCACTCGTCGCTTGCGAGGAGTTGAGTGAGGAGTTTTGTCCCGACGGCTCCTGTCGCGCCGAGGAGGAGGGCAGATTTGCCGGTTTGAAGCTTGCTTGCGGTGCTGGTCATCATGTGAAGAGAGTTGTGGTGAGGTCTATAATATATACCGTGAGTCACAGGCGAACAAAGTCGGATCGATAAGCCGAGGTCACCGGCATGATACGAGGAAATTAAGTGGTCGAGCAAAACACTGACTCTCAGGTTGAGATACAACGAGACTATCTTTCACCCCGCTGGCGCCAGACGTAAGTAAGCCTCCCCCACTTCATGTTTGTCGAACCCGTTCAAGAACTCGGAGCAGTGCACGCTCGGGGTGAAAATAAATCGAGAACACGAGATAGTATGTAACAGCGTAGACAGATCTGTTGCTTGTCGGCATAGGCCTGCACGCGAGCCCCTCCGCGTTTCGAATCCCGCCCGACCGAGTTTGGTCTATCTGAGTTTGAAATAGTCGTTCAGTTTATATATCCGCCGCATGTAATTGACACTTTCCTTTCTACCACCATCATCTCCCCACCGTTGAGAGGCAGGCAGCAAAACTGGTGTACGAAAACGAATGTAGTCAACAAGTAGTTAGTCGCGTTAGAAACGACAAGTATATTGTTCATGTCTGTACTCTGAAAAGTACCGACTTCTTACACGTTCGATGTAGAACACACTCCTTGAAGGGATAATAATACTGTCGAGTAGTCACATCCGTCTTTCACCCGGGCCGCTGTCAGGTTGGCAGGTATGTTGTCTCGAACGGCTTGTGTCGTAATTTCCTATTGATTAAGGGCACTCGCGTTTAAGCGAGTGCGAGCGTTTCGCCCTCGCTTAAGTTCCCCTTCCCAACGAATCGCGATCTCATTACCTCATTCCGCCAAGAGGGAGGCTACGCCTTTCGCCCCAGGTTGACAGGTCGCGTTTAAGCGAGTGCGAGCGTTTCGCACTCGCTTAAGTTCCCCTTCCCAATGGATCGAGATCTGATCACCTCATTCCGCCAAGACGGAGGCTAGGACTTTCGCCCCCGGTTGACAGGTATGTTGTCCCAAAGTTCCGCCTTGTGTCGTAATTTCCTAATGAGCTGTAGTAACTTCAACACTTCCCTCAGTCGACTCATTGCCCGCCTTACCTTGACCACCTTACCGCCACTCAATTCGCCTTACCACCACGTAATCCGCTTTACCACCACGCAATGAGAATCAGAACGTTCGGCCTAACAGAGGAGGATACCTCCTTTCTTTGCACAGCACTGGGCCTTATGGCTCCTTCGTTCTTGCGTAAAAAACTAATGATTCTCTTCACAGCAGAAGAAGAATCAGAAGAAGAAGAAGACAGCATGCAGGGAATTGAAGAGGTGCGTACTGTCGCGATCTGCCATCCCACCGCATGCAAAGTAACTCATAACTCGTGGTGAACAGATAGGGAGGGGGTTGCCCAACTTGGACCAGGAAGTTGGAGGTGAGATTGAACCAGAGGTGGGAAGGGGCAAGGGTCCCAGGGGAAGTGCCATGGGCAACTCGAACCAGGGAGTTGGAGGTGGGATTGATCCAGAGGTGGGTCTGGGCAACTCGGACCAGGGAGTTGCAGGCGGCGTTGATCCAGAGGTGGGTCTCGGCACTCTTACAGAGTGAAGTTTGTAGTTCATTTTGAACAGTCGGGAGCGGGGTTATCCGATGGGCAGGATGGTGGAGTTGAACCTGAGGTGAGTCCACCGTTGGGCACTCTGCACAAAATAACAATTTGCGGTGAGTAGATAGTTGGGAGATCGACCCTCCAAAAAGGCGGAGGTACCAGCCGCCAGCGTCCCGGTCCGACTCCCGGACGTCTTCCAGGCGGTGCTCCTGGTGGTGGCCGTGGCGGAAATATTCCCTGTCTTAGGAATGGCCTGCCGTTGCCAGCACCATCTGGCTGGCAAGCGAACCAATATGCGCAGCAGTCAACCTCACGCTCAGCAGAGGCCGAGCTGGGGGTATTGCTCACCGCCCACTACAATTCCGCCACACGCAGCCCTGCTCAATGGCTGGATTCCATTAGGCATTTTTTAAGGACTTCAAGTATGAGTGGCTCTGATCTGCCAAACGTCATCAAGCGTTGTAGTTTCCTTCATTCAAAGGAAGTAGGAGTGAATTTCTTTGCTATGCTGGCTTACATCCAATTAGCATTTGTGACTGAGAGGTAAGTTTCAGTTTTATTCACTGGTACCATACTTCTAATTAGTTGAATAGGCTTTGCACAGCACAGGCTGAAAAACTGTCTGAGGAAGAAGTTTTCCGACAGCATATTGCTTTGCTGCCAAATGCTCCCGCTGCAGCTCGTACCTTCAAGGACTGGGTGGGTAGGGGCAAGAAGTTTGCGCGTCTGGCAGCGGGAGGCACTATTTACATTTTAGTGATTGTTGCGGGACTTAATAGGCGCATGGATATGGGAAATTATCCCCACGAACTGGTAAATGCAATAGGGGCTACGTTACGCGACCCATCTAGGGCTAAAGAAGTTGAGTCTAAATGAAGTCAAAGGTTTAGGATGTTTGCTGAACGCAGTTTAGATCAGCGCAAACTTCTCATTTCCTCACTCATTCCTACCATCTCCAGGATGAGGGCCGAGCAGCCTTTTCAATTTCAATTTGGTGATGAACAACCTTTGGACTGCGCCGACATCAAGGCATCAGACAGACTATTTGGTAGGCTCAAGATGAGGTATGTGCCTTATTTTTAAATAAAGAAACAGGGTGAAGTGAATATTCTCAGGTTGTTCGCACTTCCTCCTCGTTCGTGGACTGCATGGAAGTCATGCAACAATACAGATGTAGACTATGCATCCGGTATTTCGCTCCCATCTCTTCAGCCTATACAAGGTACTTCTTCTATCGCTTTTTTTTAATTTTTTTTAATTGTTACCGCTGGCATCAGGGCTGCCTCTTGGTTCTCCCTTTACCCCTCCTAGTTCTGTTATTAATCCTACACCCAGTCTCAGTTCTAGTTCCACCTTCACCCTTGCTCCCAGTCCTGCTTTTCCTGTGAGGATTCAGACAGAATACAACCCAACCTCACCTCAGAATGTTTCAAAACCGCATTACTCTGATGGCGATAACATTGAGTGGACCAATCAGCAGAGGATTGTGGCATTAGAAGGCACAACAGTCCAGGATACAATTCATTTGCAGAGAGTGGTGAGATTTGACTTTGTGCATTGCAGATCAGCACAATGATTGACTTATGACTTTCAGCTTGATAAGTTTTATCTTAGGGGGTGCAAGAAAAATGAGGATGCTTATATACAAATACCAGTAACCTCATTTGATGGGTAAGCTGAGATCATCTATTGATGTGCAGATCTGAACAAAAGTAGGGCTTTGGATATTAGAAGTTCAGATGGAAGCCTGATAGCCTTCGTCTGCAATTCCATGCCTAGATGGCTCAAGGAGACCTTGACTGGTAGACTCAAGGCTTGTCTAGAGTCTAGTAATATCTTTATGTCCAGGGATAGCAGAAATGGGGTACCTTATCGTTGCCTCCATTTTTCCTGGTATAATAGATATACCACCAGCGTATGTCTCTATATTGTAATCCTATTGTGAGAGAATTAACTGCATGTTTCTGCAGGGACAATCTGCCCCCAGCGACGAATATCCTCTTGATTTGAGGAAAACCAACGTTGGGAGAACCAACACTTCTCAGTTCCTCCCCTATATGTCCAAAGATTTCGCAGAACATCCGCAGCTTTACCGTGATCTGGAGGCTACATTTGAAGACGTTTTTTTGTGGATTGAAAAAATGGCGAGTTGGAAGCTATCTTCGCTTGTTGGATGGCTCACGTAAGGAATTTCAGGTTCAAGTTCACCTCCCAGCAGAGTATCAGGTATTGATCAAAGTGGTCGAGTCACTTCCTGGGCAACCTGGAAGTTTAGTTTCGCCATGGGTCTCCTTTGCTCTCAACATCAACGTGTGCACTGAGGCACATCGTGATGTAGGCGACAAAGGTATTTGCTTGGTTCTGTCTGTTGGTAACTACACAGGGGGGAGTTTGGTTATGGCAGAGCCAGGTTTGGTTTTTGAGTTGGGAAGTGGCGATTTCGCATGCTTTCCTTCCCATCGCTTTACGCATTTCAATCTTCATTATGAAGGAGAGCGAGCTTCATTTGCGCTTCACAGCGACAAAGCGTTTGACCGCTGGGAGGAAGGGAACAATGGTTGGTCTCACAGCCAATATTGGAGTTGAAATAAACTGCTACTACTAGCTACAGTATATACAAAAAGTTACAGAATATGGACTGTATGCTGCTTAAAAACTCCTTGCTGGGACCGACAAAACATGTTAGATGCTGCGCATTTCTTTCAGTTTGTGTCCTCATGGTCGCGCCTGGGGCGTGGACCTGCCGAGGCAGTACGGGTTGTTCCGGGATATGATGGAGCTCGGTGTCGAACCTACGCTCGTCAGTATGGTCGCGTGGGGATATGCGCAGCACGACGGTGCGGAGGTTGTGTTAAGGATTTTGGATCGGATGGAGGAGGCGGAGCGCGGTGGCGCGGATGGGGCGGAGATGGCGATGAAGTCAGGGGTTGGGGTCGGAGACCTGCACAGAGACCGAGTCAGGAAGGGATGGGCAGGGGCAGGGGCAGGGGCAGACGAGACGACGACAGATGCGGGTGTGGCGATGTTGAGGGAGCTCGAGGGGAGAGTTTGAGCAAGGGATCACAATATCCGCGTCCGTGGGAGTCTCGATCTTAGTCTCGGTTTCGTCTTCATCCTCGGGTCTGGAGTCTTTCTGACGTGCAGTGAGCTGGGTTTGGTTGGTCGGTTGATTGTAGTGTAATCGCATCGAGGATTGACCGGGTTGAATCGGCCAGGGTCTTGGTCGCAGTATCACGGTTCCTGGCTCTTCTGAACATGAGGCGAAGATAAAAAGGAATTTTGAAATTGTAAAGGAGAAGAAGAACAAGGCAGTATTACGCAGCCTAGTTGAAGAAGACATGAGAAGTACCCAGTGAGGCGATACAAGATTGGTAGTAATAGCGGCGATCGGTTAGTTGGAGAAGATATCCTGAATACTTCATATATGCTTTTTACTCTCACTGCTCTCACCGTGCCTCCCCCCTCGAATGCGCTACCGAGGTTACCCCGCCGACTTGACCTATCAGGATGGCCATCGAGTGTGGCACCAATTGCCTGCTCAAACATAAAAATTTGAATTGTCGATGTCTA
>JBBPOJ010001664.1:0-12179 GCA_038091395.1 Leccinum rimulosum | reverse complement strand
CACAACGATCGAACATGCACAGTCGACACCACCACCACCACAAGTATACAATCATCCGAAGTCAGCGGTCCTTGCCACCTCCCCCGAAGCAAAACAGGGCACAGGCATGTCGCTTTCGTAGTGGCCTTGTTTCGCTGTCGACGCCTGGCAGGGTGATACTATTCGTAGCAAAAAGAGGGCTAGCCTGTACTACGAGTATCCTAAACATGCATGATCGATGATATCCAAGCGACCACAGCGGGCCGCAGTCACGGTAGAGTTCGAACCGACTCGGACCCACGCGGAGCTCAATCAGCCCGAGAAGTAAACCTCTCGATAAAGATCGTCGACGAAGTTCCTGCTTGTTCGCCTGTGACAGTGTCACCCAGAAAGAAAAAAAAGAAGAAAAAAAGAGATAAAATCGTTGAGCGACGCTGGCAAAACATTGACAGGGCGTACGTATATCAAGGACAACACCTCGGTCACAAAATCCTTTCTCGACAACGAACTGGGGCGGCCGGCACCGTCTTGCAACGCGAGCGTGCCCCTTGAAGAGCGCAGACTGCGCTCCCCCGCTTCCGTGCCGGTCCCAGGTCCACCCCCGCCTCCACCCCCACCCCCGCCCGCTGAAACGCACACCACAACACGACTGTGCTGCACCGAAAGACGCCCGCGCGAACACCCAGACCGAGGCGCCTAAGACCAACATCAACATCAACGGTAGACCATTTGTAATGGGGCAGGCACGTCCCAGCTCCTCTCGATCTCTTCGCGTTCTTTTTGCTGATCGCGTTTCGAGCGCCTTGTTTTTTTTCTTTCCCTTGGCAGCGACGTGCCTCTCGAACGCGTCTGGATCGCTCAGGGCGCTCATATCGGCGAAGTCGATCTCGAATCTCGATGACGTCGGAGTCAGTCTCGATGAGCGGAGGGCGAGGGTATGGCCAGAGCTTCGAGTTGGTCTCGAATGGAACAAGGGGTCGGGATTTGGGAGGGTGCTTTGACGTGATGCTCGGAGTGAGGTGATTGAATATAGATTGAGGGTGTAGAGTCCGAGTCTGTGTGGTTAGTGGTCGTTGGCTGGGGGGGCGAGTGTACCCTAGAGGGAGGTACGTTTTCAATCATCTCAACTGACGACGACTCTCTGACTCGCAGTCACCAACTTCGCATAATCCTCAGCTCCCGTCATCAACGACCATCGAGCGTCAGAGTCGACAGCACCACCACTGCAAGGATGCAATCCTCACTCGGCGGCCCTTGCCACATCCCCCGCAGGCAAGCAGGGCACAGCACTGCATCACGTTTTGAATCATCTCAATGACGACTGTCTGACTCGAGACGCAGTCACTACCTGCGCCTGGTCCTCCGCACCCATCCTCTGCTCAAATCCCTCCTTCATAACCAGCGAGTGTGTGCAGTCGACAGCACCACCACCCCAGGAATACGGTTCTAACTCATCTGAGGTACGTGTTGCATCATCTACGCATTGTCCTCCGCTCCCGTCCTTCACCACTGACCACTGTCTGATTCGCGACGCAGTCACCACCTACGCATCCCTCCGCTCCTGTTCTTCACGACAATCGAGCGTGCAGAGTCGACAACACCACCACCACCGCAGGGATAAAACCCTCAGTCGGCGGCCCTTGCCACATCCCCCGCAGGCAAGCAGGGCACAGCACATGTCGCCTTCGTTGAGGACTGTTGCACTGTCGACGCGTGGCTCATTTGCAAGTTCTACGGTCGCAAAAGAGCTCAGGTACGTTTTGAATTATCTCGACTGACGACATCAGGAAATTGGTGATAAAATGATATGACCATACACAACCTTATCTGACCACGTCAAAAGAGCCATATAAAACATTGACATCTTAATGATACACCAAGTGAGATGCAATTAGATGTTTTGGGTGGCATTCTGCAGAAGATCTACTCTGTCACATAGCTAGCTGGGATCATTGTGTCAATGTTTGGTAATCTATAGTAAGGGTACTCTCCCATGAGGGGCAAGATAATAACTGCTAAGGTGGCAATTATTCTCTACATGTTTCACCCTGGTAGTATCTACCATTGTGCATACATTGATTATGAACTTCATCATTGCAACCTTTTGGCTACAAAAGCTAGTTGGTATCATCAAAAAGCATACATGACATAGCTAGGCCACTGTGTCATGGTGGGGTCCCTGATCAGTGCAGAACATATTTTGCAGTGTTGTTTAGGTAACAGGATCTCACATGATGATACTAAGGTGGCAGTTGCTGCCTTGTGTTGTTTAGGTAACCGGAATTCTCACGATGATACCCATTGCAACCTCCCGCCACTGCAATGCCAATGAACCGACCAGTCCTTTCGACCCAAACACCCCAGACATTCGCAAGTCGACTATCTCATCCATCTGTCCAGTGAAGCCCATTCCATACCATCAGTCGCATGAGTGCCAAAATCTCGAACTATTTCATGATGCCGTGCACTCTCCGTCCTTGCCAACTCAACCAGGGATCCTGCTTTGAAACATGGCGTATTAGTTTTTTTTATCGTAAGTAGAGGTCTTTTTCTGACTTCGCGACAACGAGGATAACTCGTTGACAGTCATATCAGGTTGGTTAATAATAGCATTTTTGTCGTGTCGCTGATTGTGCTCTCCATATAGCTCGTGGACATCTAAGAGACACAAAACCCTCCTAGAGTCCTTAGACCACTCTCCCCTCCGTTTTACTTGTTGACGGGCCTCGACCGGATATCCCCACCAGTCGTAAGCGATCTTGCCTTGCTTCGCGTCATATCCAGCAATATAATCTTTCATGCTCACCTTAACCAGATACCCCAGCCGGTCGTCGGCGATCTTGCCTCGCCTCCTGTCAGATCTAGCAATATATCCTTCCATAGTATTAATGATGCTTTGTTCAACTCGTCTTCGGATTTCTTTTTTGACAATACATCTCGATCTGTCGGTGTCGGCTACCAGTGAGATCATGTCGAATGTCCCCAGAGTATACCATTCTCAAATCATGTTGGCACTCCCGGTCGCCAGTCCCTGGTTGCCTGTTACTAGCTCTCCTGCAATACTTTCTTTCCTTGTACGAGGTATCGAGTAGACATTTAATAATATTTTCACGGATCAAAACGATCAGCACAGCTCTGAGTAAAATTCAGAAGCAAAACCGAAATGACATTGCACTACGTATGTTAGACATAAATTGCAAAAGTTAAGCTACGCTATGCTATAGTCGATCACATGAGTTAAGTCGAGGCCTCCAGCATATTGCTCTGAGCGCGCTTCAAGCGAATCCTGGCGAGCGCGCTATTCTTACTGGGCGCACGCTCAGTCTCCGTGTACAGGGGGAACACTTGCCTATCAAGTGTCAAGGATGGGTGAAGAATACTGGGAGGTCTCACTCACCGGTTCCACCAGGCCAAAAGAGCATCGACTTCTTCGCGCTCTGCTGGATCATCCAATAACTCCAGGATACTGTTATAGAAGCGCTCCGAATCAGTAATTAAATCCGTTCGCGAGAAAACTTGCGCCGAAGTCAAGGCAAATCGTGCCTGAATAAGTTGAGCTTGTTCTTCAGTTAAAATTGTATCGGATCATTATCATTCACCTGTGTTGCAACGTATGCAATTGAAGCCTTGGTGGCAAAGCGCATGCCGTGGATCCTAGCATTACCTGATCTCGTTGCCTTTGGCTCTTGATCAACGGAGCTAGGAGACGTGAATATATGTTTGAACGCCTGCAGAGTTGTGTATGAAGTTACAATATCGACTACCTGAGTTTCTGACGTACCGAGACCAAAACTCCGCTGCGTAGAAGACCGTTCCACGGATCTTCTTCATCGTAGGTATAATTCGAGTACAAGAAGATAGGCCATTGGTCTCCAGACACGTGCATCTGACCTGACATAAGTTTTTCCCTGACTCTGCGAGTAGATCAGTGAAATGATAAGACGGACAATGGTGTAGCCACTTACTGTAGATTGTTCCAATCAAGGCCGGCGGGACATAATAACGCGCCAGTCCTTTCGTGGTTGAACCCCCTCCCGGCCTTCACATTTCGGGGAATGTGAGGATTAAGACTTTGCCCTTTGGGGGTGATCCAGTCAACGATAGCGCTCTTCATCCCTTTCGTATCGTCGGCCCTGGCTCCGTTAGCACCTTTTTGGATCTGGAAATTTTGTTACTTCGCCGTGAATGCACCGTGGTGACAGATAATTGCTCACCAAATCAGCAATGTTGATAGTTTCTGTCTCAGAACTCTCCATGAGACGGGTCTCAAGGTCCGGAACTATCTTGAGGAGCTCCTTGAATACTCGATACTCCTTTCGGTCACTGAAAGATATGTTAAGCCGGCTAGTGGAGTCTCAGCACGTGCTCACTGTTCAGAAAGTTCCTCTGGAAGGTCGTCTGCGCCATTTCCCATCAGGACAAGGCCATTTGTGATCAACGTCTGGATGTTACAGAACGTGTGCACAATGCGACCGAAGTGCCTGCCATGATGTACCAACGGGTCCTGCGTTGTTCTGAGGCGGGATTAGTGTAAGAACAAACAGAGGAGAAGGAGAAGGTATGACTCACGGACGCTTCTTCGGACCTAGCTCCAAGGCATTGGTCGACACGCGGGGAGTCCTCCTGTGCCGCTCGGGCATGGTGTTACTTGAGGTGCCATCAGACATGAGTGAAGGAAGTATGAATGCAAGGAACACGGTGTGAATGACTCACCTTTGCGTCACCTTATATGCTCTCTGGGATGGCAGACGAGAAACTCGCTTAAGAGTGTTAGACCTGAGAGATTCGCTTAAGGAAAGGAATAGGGTATTACAGAGAAACTCGCTTATCGTATATGACGCGACGGGGTATAACTTGGTGTGCTATTAATTACAACTATTTCGTTTGCTTCATTGCGAGAGTTTTCGGGTATGGGAGTTTCGAGGTACACCTGTTCTTTTTGACTTGCAATGCACAGGAGTAAGAGAAGAGAAACGTGCGAAAGCAATATCTACGGACGCGGGCGAGTGTCTAGAGTGCTCCGTCACTCATCGCTTTCCGTCTCTCTTAGAATCTTTCTTACATTGAACGGTGACCTCCGTGTCGTGAAACAAGGTCATGCGGGAGACCTCATGATATCGCTCGCTGGCCATCGTGCTCGTACAGTTCGTATTACTGTGGATCCATCCATAATTCCACTATGCGGAGATACACACAGGCGACATTACCCTTGACCTCAGCTTCGTCGTTTAGATATCTAAGAAGAGTTCAATTGTTTGAATGGTATAGACTATGACACAAGCACTTCAGGATCGTTGGTGAGCGTAAACGCGACCGTTCAACGGCATTTATGAGTGCCTCCGGATGAAGTCTTCTGGTGTGCTTCACTGAATGACAGAAATACAGATACATCGGGTACACCAAGATTGAGAATGTATCCGTGGGGTCATTTCACACATGCGCTAAGAACTGATGTACCATCAGTGTCTTGCTTGTTGCATCGGTGAAAGAAACTCACATAGCCAGCTCCGAGTCAGCTGAAGGTAAGATTAGCCCAACTAGGTGAGATGTTATACTTTCGAAACCTACTGCTGTGGTAGAGACGTCCCAGGGAGGGCCCGGGAGTGCGACACTATCGTGGCTGGCGTTGACGAAGGAGAGGATTGCGTGCGCGGGAGGTGGTCGGTGCGATACCAGGGAAAGATAGCAAGGTTCGTCCCGGCCAAGCTGGACATCACGACCGTAAACTCAAGTCTTTCTGCACGGAAAAACATCTTACCTTGATGATGACGATACCCTCATCGAACCCAACCGCCACCTCGTTCGCATCCTTCCGCAGCGCAGTGCACCACGCCCGCTCCAACGCATAACTCAACGTATTCTCCAGCCTATACGTATTGCCGTTCCATATCTTGACAGTCCCGTCCTCGCTCCCGATGATGATGATTGGTAGATTCGGATGGAAGACCTCAAACGAAGGGTTGTTCGTGTGCCCCTCCATCGTCTGCACGCAACTCTTGCTGAGGTGGTCCCACACCTTGATGGTCTTGTCGTCCCCCGTCGTCACCAAATAAGGTTTGTCTGGCCCGGGGTAAAAGTCGACGTAATTGATCCCCTTGTCGTGCGCGTCCATCGTGAAGTTGGCTTGTGTGGACCCGAGGGACGACATCTTGACACTGGTCGAGACAGGCGGATGCGAACGTGTTGGCGTCCTTGGGGTTGAATGTGATATTCATGATCATGATGTAGTGCGAATGGCCTTCGTATGTCTGTCTGTCAAAAATAAAATACGCGACATTTCACGCGAAGAAAAGAAAAGAGGAGACGAACCTGAATACACTTCCACCCCTTATCCCAATCCCAAGCCTTGATCGTCATATCATCGTTCCCCGTCAGCACGATGCCCGCCGTCGGATGTACCGCCAGACAGCGTATATAGTCCGGATGGGCCTCGAACGACGCCACCTTGTCATGCGTGTTGTAGTTGAATACGCACAGCTGAAAGTTGTCCGACCCGGCCACGCACGAACCAGTTCTTGCGCGAGATGAACTTGACGCATGGCACGGGCACGTTGGACACTTCGAACGTCTTCACGAGCGCGCCTGCCAGTGTCTCATGGTTGTAAATGTTTACAGAGCCGTTGTAGAGACCCGTGAGCAGCCATGGCTCTGTGGGGTGAAAATCGGTGCCTTTGACGCGGTCTGACCGAGAGAATAGTTTGCGCTGGCGGTGATTGAGGTTCGATTTCGATAGACACTTTTGAAACACTCACCTACATCGAGCGTGTCCTCCAGCAGCACCTCCACACGCCCGCCCACCGGGGTTTTTCGTACCTGATAAGGGCTCGACGACGATCTGGTGTTCATCAGCAAAAGTATGATTTTGCCACAGCAGCCACAACACATACAGCACCATACAGCCTAGCTACAGCAGTCACAGCTGCCAATGTGCTATATAGCTCTGTACACTTCTGTACAGTATGTGACAGTGTGTGCACACTGGCAGGTTAAATTGCTACTCATCGAAGTCAGTAGTACTCTTGCTCTTGTAGTACTACTCACTGGTACTAACTGAGCTCACACTGTTGTGCATTTACGACTTGGAGCCAGATGTTCTCCGAGTCACGCTCACGGCTCACATGCCACCATGACTCGCCACTGGCATGTCAACCGTGACTGGCAGCACATTTTATAGAACTTGAATATAAACTTTAAAGATAGTACTACTAGGTACTACTATGCTGCCACTACTACACACTGGCACCTACATACTATCAGGACTGCCCTGAGTGCCACTCAGAAAAACAGTTTACGCTGCGGGTACAGCGCGGGTCCGGGTCGGAGTCCCGTCGTTCGTTAGTATCCTGCTGTTGTCGTCCTGCCGCCTCCACCGTGCCACCGCTGTCTCTTGTCGTCGCAGTGTTCGACTCGCGGACATCACGTCGGTCATTGTCACCGTTGCACGCTGCCGTGTCACCCTCGTCTTCGTCGTCTTCATCGTGTCGTGGTCGTGTCGTCGTAGCTGTGCACGGCGCCACATCACCGTCGCATCGTTTGTCGCAGGTCCGGGTCCCGTCGTTCGTTATCCCGCTGTTGTCGTCATGCCGCCACCACCGTGCCACCACCGTCTCTTGTCGTCGCAGTGTTCGAGTCGCGGACATCGCGTCATCCGTCGTCATTACCGTTACTGTTGCAACGCCCCGGGCCTCGTGTCGCTGTTCGTCACAGTGTCGTTGTCGTTGTCGTCATTGTCACCGTTGCTGTTGCAACGCTGCCGTGTCGCCCTCGTCTTCGTCGTCTTTGTCGTGTCTTCGTCATCTTCATCGTGTCTTCATCGTCTTCGTCGTGTCTTCGTCGTATCGTCGTAGCTGTGCGCGGCGCCACATCACCGTCTCGTTGTTTGTCGACGTGTCAACGTGTGCATGAGGGGAGGGAGTAGGGACGGCGAGGATGGTGAGGACGAGGACGAGGACGAGGTGTACTCACTGGCACCGTCGTCAGCCTCGTCTCGTCTTTGTGTCGTCGACGTTGCGTGGTGGCATGCCGTCGCGCCATTCGTCGTGTCGCGGTGCCACGTCATTGCGTTGTTGTCATCGTGTCGTCGTCGCACCGTCTCGCGTTATGCTTGTAAGTCGACGGAGTAGGTTACGGACCGTAGCACATGTCCTATGTTTCACCACTGTCCTCGACCATCTCGCGTTTCTCGTCATGTGTCGGTGATTTACTATGTAGCTGCCGAGTTATGTGGGCACGGTTCCAGGAGTCGAGACAGACTCTTATTGTGCAGCTGCCGAGTAATGGGAGCACGGGTCCAAGAGTCGAGAGAGACTCATCTGCCCGACTCGTCAGGCCGTGAGCATAAGTAGACACAGTAGGATACGGACCGTAACACTCGCCCTACGTTTCCCCACTGCTCCTTGACCCTCTCGCGTTCCTCGTCATAGGTGGGTGATTTAATTTGCAGCTGCCGAGGTATGTGGGCACGGGTCCGGGAGTCGAAACAGACATCTGCCAGACTCGTCAGGCCGTGCTTGCAAACGGACAGAGTATGGTTTGGACCGTAACACTCGTCCTAAGTTGCCCCACTGCTCCTTGACCCTCTCGCGCTCCTCGTCATGGGTGGGTGATTTAATTTGCAGCTGCCGAATTATGTGGGCACGGGTCCGTGAGTCGAGAGAGACATCTGCCAGACTCGTCAGGCCTTGCTTGCAAACGGACAGAGTATGATACAGACCGCAGCACATGGTTCCCCGCTGCTCCTCGACCCCTCGCGTTCCTCATCATAGGTGGGTGAATTGTTGTGCAGCTTCCGGCGTTATGCGAGCGCGGGTCTGAGAGTCGAGAGAGATATCTGCCAGACTCGTCAGGTCGTGCTTGCAAGGGGACAGAGTAAGATACGGACCGTAGCACACGTCCTGCGTTTCATCAATGTTCCTCGACCATCTCGCGTTCCTCGTCATAGGTGGTTGATTTCTTGTGCAGCTGCCGGGAT
The DNA here is from genome assembly GCA_038091395.1 of Leccinum rimulosum. NCBI lineage: Eukaryota > Fungi > Basidiomycota > Agaricomycetes > Boletales > Boletaceae > Leccinum > Leccinum rimulosum. Next base: position 3,229 of record JBBPOJ010001664.1, on the reverse strand, counting down.
TTGAGAGCACAGGTCCGAGAGTCGAGAGAAGTCATCTGCCAGATTCGTCAGGCCGTGCTGGTAAGTGGACGGAGTAGTAGGATACGGACCGTAGCACATGTCCTACGTTTTCCCACTGCTCCTCGACCCCTTGCGTTCTTCGTCATAGGTGGGTGACTTATTGTGCCGTCGCGCCATTCGTCGTGTCGCGGTGCCACGTCGTTGCGTTGTTGTCGTCGTGTCGTCGTCGCACCGTTGCGCTGGCGGGGGAGGAGGGTGAGGACGGGGTGTCCCTTGTTGTGTCGAGTCGAGTCGCGTCGTCGCGTTAAACCCGTCGCTGGTGGTAGTGGTGTGGTGCGCGGGCCGTGCACGCTAGGCGAGCAATGTCCCCGTGTCGTCGTCGTCGTCATCGCCGTCGTTGCATGGCAGGAGAGGAAGTGTGCTGAGGCCCGTTGTTGTGCTGGCGTCGTGTCGTTGTGGCGGCACCTTGTTCGTCGTCGTCGTCATATTGCATGCGCCGTCACTGGCATTGCGTGGCATTCTCGAGCTGTGGGAGTGGGCTGAAACTACGAGCAACTTGCTCTGGGCCTGGGCCCGGGTCACTAGTAAAATAGATGAGGGAGAGGGAGAGATGCAGGCACGACAGAGTCGTCGACGAGGGAGGGAGGAGGTGAGCGCGGTGTACATTGTTGCATTTGTTGTCGTAGTCGTCGTCGTCTCATTGGCAGGCCGGGATGGACTCCTGGCACGAAGAACGTATCATTCAAGTTTGCAATAGTCTGGAGGAGTGGATTTCATCATTAAGCACGATCTTATTTGCTTTCACAATAGACCGAGAATGGGAGGGATGAGAGGTGGAAACACATAGCACATGATCAGCGTGTCACACAAAAGAAAGGTCCATGGGAGGACAATGAAGAAACCTGAATCGGGGATGCTCGAATGTCGGGGCGTATGTCACACAGCATATAAAAAGACTCCTTAAAGAGTCCATGAGGCGAATATCTACAGTTCCGAACGTACGTGACTGAACCAATCCGTAAGGTGTCGATACATCAAATATTCATAGCTAGAGTGGGGCCGAGCAGGATCGGAACCACGTGAAGAGTAGGCACCTTCGACTCTCCTTCAGCGGTGGTAAACCGACGATCGTGGACGCCGTGCTCTCTTGCCTGGTGTAACGGTGACCACGAGCATCGTCGAGGTCGTAGGATGTTTAGAAAAAAAAGATTCCTTGAAGAGTCCATGAGGCGAATATCTACAGTTCCGAACGTACGTGACTGAACCAATTCGTAAGGTGTCGATGCATTAATATTCATAGCTAGAGTGGGGCCGAGCAGGATCGGAACCACGTGAAGAGTAGGCACCTCCGCGACTATCCTTCAGCGGTGGTAAACTGACGATCGTGGACGCCGTGCACCAAGGATCGCCCCGATCGGCCATCGGGATATCATCCGCCAGTGGGTTGATTGAATCATTGAGCGCGTCATGCTTCTCATGATCTTGTCGTTGAGAAGCACCGTACGATGACAAGACAAAGAGGAGATAAGACTAGTAGGGGATGTGGTAAGCTCATGGGTTGTAATTGCAGCCAGCGTCGCTCACTTGAACTAGGGGAAACAAGACCCCTTGAAGCGCCGCCCATCAGATCGACATCTAACCCATGAGAATATGTCAGAGAGTCTGGCCCTCCGAGGAGGTGCCAGCAGTGGAAGTGAAGTAAGTAGTCTCGCAAGTCGATTGGGCGGAAGAGTGACGGGTAGCGGAAATGATGATTCCAGACGGCAGCGACAGCAAACACTGCGATGAATGCGAGTGTGTGCAGGGTGATGTATCTGCGGCACATGATTTCCTTTTCCTGTGGTTGTGAGACGTCGAATGAGAAAGGTGAACAAGGGTCAGCGCTTCAGCTACTTACTCTGGCGACACCGAGGAAACCAAGAATCTGAATAGCAGCTGCTACATAACAGATTATCGCAAAGATAAGAGGAACAAACGTGAAGGACGGAGTCGCAGCACCGACGACTTGAGGGGGTAAGAGATCAGGCTGCGGAGGAAGGTAGTAACAGGCGTCGGCGTCGCGGCTTGTCCCGTGGGAGACCCTGTCATACTATTCCGTGAACAAAGTATCAGAAACAATTGCATAGTAGCAACGAACCTTGTAGTTCGAGTCCCACCTTGTGGGCATCCGGCGTTCAAGTCTCGAGCCACTAATCATACTCGGGTATTGTGTAATTCGTTGCTTTCCTTTCGTTACTCGCAGGATGGGCGTCACGAACTCGACGAGGCAGTTGGAAATCTGAAGCAACGACGGGTAAAGGTGGTTCAAGAAAGGATGGAGTCGCAGGCACCGACGACTTGAGGGGGTAAGAGATCAGGCTGCGGAGGAAGGTAATAGGCAGGGGTTGTGCTTACTGGACGGGGTAGCGACTGAAACTTTGTGTTCCGACGACGAGAGCGACGACGAACTGTTCTGTGATTGTAGTGTATGTGCCTGCATTGACGCCGAGAGGGATCGCATTTCGAAAGCGACTCCTGGGACCGTCGACGAGGGACTTGATGTGCACATTTCTGACCTCGAGCCCCAGATGGCCTGCGTACGTGAACGAGCTGAGAGCTAGCAAAGGCCGACTCGGATACGTCAAGGGTGTTACTCGTGACACTGTGGATGGTGAGATGGCAAAGGGCCGTGAGATGGCAGTCCCCGGGGCTTAGCGCGTTTCTGAATGATTTGAAAGTCGGGCAGAACGAGCGTGACGAGAAGAAGGCAGTGATCAAGTCATTTTACAACTGGCAGACCGTCGATAACCTCAGGGAGGACGAGGGCGAGCATGAATAAGCAGCTGAGCCAACTCGAAGACGGTGGCGGGCAATTGTTCGGGCGGAGGAGATGGTGGGTGTTGGGTGTTGGGTCCCTGGAGGTGATACGCTCGATCACGATGGGTACGTGGTGAGGTGAAGACAATATTTTCAACGTGTATTTCTACCTTGGGCCGTACGCTTTAGTGTTCGTATTATCCCAGGTCTACCAACCGTTTGTGATCAGTAGAATTGTGATGGTCTACGTCTGTGGATGTCCGTAGAAAATCGATGTATAAAGCGTCGTGATCATGAGTTATAATATCTTTGCTTTGGGCTTCGCCTTCTGTGCAGCTTTCTTCGCCTCTCGGTCTTCGGATGTCGAGGCAGAAACATCCCGTGAGGAGTTGTCGACCGATGTGACGATTGAATGGGTGTAGAGAGCTCTGCT
>JBBPOJ010001663.1:0-12180 GCA_038091395.1 Leccinum rimulosum | reverse complement strand
TGATCAACAAATCTCAGGCCTTATAAACCCTTACATCCGTAAGTAGCATAAGTACCAGGATGAATTTAATTCCCGATTGAATATCAGGTAGTTCGACTTTTCCTGATGCAACTGCCGCCAATATCGTCCCAACGCGACTCTTGCTACATAACAAGTAGAATGTCTGAGGATTGCCATGCACCAGTAGTATGTCTGATCGATGCCCTTACAATCCTCCAATTGAGCTTTCCGACTTCTCCAGGACCGGATCGAGCGTAGACATGGGCCAGTCGAGGTTGACCAGCGTGCGCTGGTCTGCAAAATCCTTGCTCGCTACTCATACGAGTTCGCCTGTAAGCATCATCGTTGTTTGATTCTTTGGAAAATTCACATCATCGACGCTATATCATTTGCCCTTCTGGTCACTTCCAGTGTTCCGTGAACTCCTTCAAAACGCTGATGATGCAAGATCTGACACGGTCGTGATTCGTTTTGAAACGGCGGGTAAGACACCTAATGTGAGAAAACATGTTCTCGTATAATATATATACTAAGTTGACGTTTTCAGGCCGATATTGTAAAATACACCTTTGAGAATACGGGCAATCCGTTTACGAAAAAAGATTGGGACCGAATCTCGGAAATTGGTGTGTTATCTAGTTCTCGGCGCATAGGCTTGCATGCTCAACACTCTGTTCAGCCCATGGCAATCCCGACTCAGGGAAAGTCGGCGCATTTGGTGTCGGTATGTCAAATCATACGCCTAGAAATATAGTGATTGAATAATATCCTGTGGCAGGTTTCTACAGCGTATTCTCTATGACTGACTGTCCTGTTGTATTTTCTGGTGGTATGTCCCATTTTCGGTATCATAGCGTTTGATACTAAATGCATTCGAAGGATGGAAGATGATGTTTAAATGGCAGGATGAAAGTCCAGTGAGGCGTCGCTAATTTCAAACGACTATGTGCTCAATCCAAAGCTAGTTACACTACCAACTAAGCGAGCACCCCAAGTCCACGGACAAGAAGGGCACAACTATCGAGATTCCGCTGAAGGAGCCTGCTGAAATGCCGGAGTTAAATTATTTTTTTCAGTTTCTTGCGACGTCAATCACTTTCATGGCATGCTTGAAGGACGTTCAAGTTTATTTAAATGAAGATTGCATTGGCTGTATCAGCAAATCTGAAGATGTCAATGAGGATATCACTCTTCCTATCATGATGGACTCTGTTGGCCTTTCGAAAATGATAACTGTAAAACCGCTTAACCTTCAACGTCGTCGTGAGTATTGTTCAGTTGTAAGGTGCTTTTCTGACCGTGGTATTGGTCCAGAATTCGCCATCGAATACTTCGCAGACCCTAAGAAGCAGCCAAACATGTCCTCCAAACTAGGTCTAAATATATTCAGCATCGAGGCTGGCGTTGAGATGGATAATAAACTCTCGAAGGGGCTAGCGCGGTGTATGCTTAAGAAGCAAGCTTCTCAAGTCAAGTATAGGTTGATATACGTGAGTTCTTTTGATTCGGTTACTTGATGTTAGCGCATCTATAGATCGACTACACTTAGACCGGAAAGGAGGACTATGATAAGAGCTCCGCGGATACGGAACACGGCATGATATTTCAAGAGCTTCGTGCCGATTTGAATGAGTATGAAATACTCCTATGAATAATGGACCTTTTGACTGACCGCAAGCTAGGGCACTGCATTCAAAGATCTTCATTGTCAGTGCACCGTAACCTCCCTGTCCAGTGGATTTGTTAACGTGATTTCCTAGGGCCATTCTACTCGTCAAACAACAGGTATTGGTGGCCACATGGAATCGCAGTTTATTCCAACCGTTGAGCGTGAATCAATAGATCTAGTGTAAGCAAGTTGTTTTTCCTAACACCCTATTCAAAGTACTCATTTCGGACCCTAGTGAGAAGAACATTGCTGGTATGTGCCTCGGTGCATTCTTAACAACGAAGGTTAAGCCTCTATAGTCTGGAACCATTCATTATTGTATCTCGGAAGCTTCCTATCCCGTGTCGTCTACGAGTTGGAGCTCTCCAATATTCAAACCATATGGATTAAGCTTAACGAGTCGGGAGCCTCTAAAACCCCCAATTTCAGACCGCTGCACGAGCGCTTCATCCATGTTCTAAAGTATTTTGCCGTTCGCCCATCCACTCCCTCACCAAAGGTTGCAGAGAAGCTACGCGTATCATTCTATACATGTTCTACATCCCCACTGAGGCTTCTCTCTTCCGTTGGCGTACGGCAAGTCTCTGACATCAGACTACATGACAATCTCTGCGAGAAGTTCTTGAAGGACGTGCCGATGCTTTCATCAGACTTCAATGACTTAGCAGCGGATTTCGTCAAGGCACAGCCAAGCAAGCAGGAAATACAACGCATAAAGCCTTCGGATGTCAAACATGATCTGCAAAAGCACGCTCTCGATTGTTCGAAAGGAGAGCTCGTTGCCTGTCTCCGGTGGATACTCCGCGAATGGGCCGTAGGAGCAGGTGATCTGTTAAAAGAGGCTCGTTTCCGTGACGCAAGCAAAATTGAAGTCCCACTCTCGTCCATACAACACTTTATTAATCCCAGAAGAGATGGGATCCCCCTGGATGGGCCACTGCCCCGTTCGGTCTTGCCCCACCAAATCCGAGTCACTCAGTCAATTGCCCCTGCGGAGCTTGAGAGGTTCGGATGGAGAGAGTTCACCGTCGTCGACTGGCTACTTCACGTCTCTTCTCAAGCTGTTAGATTGGACGACGAGGGAAAATACGACTTTGCTAAATCTCCCGATTGGGCTGAACATGTCTTGCGCTGCGTATCTTCTGCATGGTCCTCTGGGGGTGATATACGCAGGCGGGCCGTGGATGTATTCAAAACCGAGAGGTGTATTCCGACAACGCATGGCCTACATATCCCAGAGCAATCATGTCTTCCCAACTCGAACATCACGAGATTCGATAACCTCGATTTTCCAATGGTGCAGCTCCCTTCGGGCGATGAAATCAGTGGGGAGATGGCAGAACTCCTTATCACTCTAGGAGTCAAAAAACACCCACCTATCAGGCTCGTTTTGAAACAGTAAACCATTGCATGTTTTTCTTCATACCTCCGCTAAACCCATATTTCCAGGGAGAAGTGGAAAACATCCGCACTAATCGACTATCTCGTCCGCACGTTCACTAGCCTCAGCGATTCGGACGTTCAGCTGCTGAAGTTAGCTTCCATTTTCGCCAAGAAGGGCAACAGTGAGGATGATGGAAAAACGAGCTTTCGAGCCAACCAGCTCTACCCACCAACAGAAGACTTTCAGAAACTCGGTTTGCCTCTCATTGACTGGGGCGGGAGTTTGGAATGGCAGGATGCGACCCGTAAAGGTACGTCCTTCGCATCAGGCCTGAAAGTTGAAACGCAGCTGAAGCTTCGCTTAGTAGAGGTCGAACTGCTTTATCGTCTTGACTTAAATCGCTTCCCACCACTGGAGGAGATCATCAAGTTGTCACAGGACGCCAAAGTCAGCCGGAGGGAATTTGCCTTCCAATACTTGTGCAACAACTTTCAACAAAAATACTCGGATTGCATCTTCGAGAACTTTCGAGACACTGCTTTTATACCCATGGAGACTATGGACTGTATTGGTCTGGGAAAACCAGGGGAGGTGCGTGACACTGATTATCTCTGCAAACTTCATCCTAAGCGTGACCTTTACTCCAGGTATTCCTCGACAGGCGGTGGAAAATGTTCTATCTTCCTGTCATACCGTTACGGCTCAGTTACCAAGAAAGTATACTCGAAGAACTAGGAGTGCAACGTTGCCCCCCCTCTTCTGTGATCCTACAACAACTAGAGAAGTTAGCGGAAGGTTCGCTTTCCCGCGAAGAAATTTCTCCGGGCCAGTGGTTCCCAATTTTATCTGATCATGTTTCAAGTATGCGATATCCTTGAATTGATGGTCGCTTAGAAATATTGATGGTACCCCAGGATTTCAGAGGAACGAGCTTGATCGCATTTCTGGTTTGCGTGTAGTCCCTTACATCGATCGCGAAGGCAAGAAAATGATGCTGACTCCTGTCGAGTGCTACTTGGGACAGAGCGGCACGGGACACGACTTCTACCCAAAGTTGTTTCATTTCGTCGACCTTGAGGCTGGAGAGAAATTTTTGCTTGAGTGCGGTGCAAAGAAAGAACCCACCAAAGAAGATATTGCGATCAAGCTAAGCGACGATCCAGAGCGGTTTTTCAATCTCGCTGGAGGTCACGAACAGTGAGCATCTCCGTACATCTAGGCTACTGGTCGTTGAGAAGGACACAGATTCTTGCGAGAGCTCCGTCACCTTGCTTCCGAGCACACACGCATTACCAATGCGACTATAGGAAAAATGAAGATTCGGCCTGTTTTACTCGGAATAATAAAGAAGCCGAAGGAAGCCTACGTGTTGAAGGAGCCCAAAGAAATTGTCGTAGTTGATGATGAACGAACCTTCCAGCTTTTTTCTGACTCGATCATTGCTGCACCTCGAAACATGTCTCCGGAACTTGAAGGTGACCTTATACTTTAGGTTTCTCAAACACATCGCTGATTAAATGCGAAGAGTTGTATCAGACACTCGGTTGCCAACTCCTGACAACAGCTGTTAAAGATCAACCCGACCAATGCGACTCGGATGCAAGAGAAGATCCGAGGATATGCAACGAGTATCGAGACTTGGTTCTAGAAAGGCTACCTATATTCCTTCACAACTATCCACGTCCAAAGCCTGGAACTCCGGCTGCGCGCTTTTCGAGTGCCAATGCTCTCACTGTTAGGATCTGGCAGAAGCTATCTGTCTCTAAAATTCTTACAGTTGCAAAGAACGCAACTACGAAAAAGCGAGCTGTTTCTGCGACCACGACCTACAAAGACAACACAATTCAGTTGTCGCTAACTTACGATGTAAAAAAAGACAAACATGAGTAAGTGCCTTCGTAGTCCAATTCTTTCGGCCATTCAGAACTGAAGGATGCAAAAAGCCTTGCGGTGTCTCTCTGCAGGGCATTTCTTGGTACTGAAAACCCTCCTGACGTTGAATTCCTTACAACTTGTCTTTGCGAGAGCCTCGATGTATTGGGGCGAAGAGGATACGAGGGTCGGTTCGATTTGTTCTGACTACTGGCAACTAATGCAAGGTTAACATACCGATACATAGTTGATCGGAAACATCTCAGCGACTGGGGGCTGCCCCGCTCTGCGAACTCTTCCACTCAAATCGCTCGAGCGAGGTTCCCAGTGAATGATTCGATGGGGCAGCTCTCTATGACAGAAGCGGACCTGGATTCCACAACTGTACAGTTTCAATCCACCATAAATCCGTCTTGTTTGGGTACTGAGCATACATCTTGCTCACGCACTATATCTCCTGCGCCGTTTTCCTTTCAAACGAGTACCCAGGCTTCCAAGGGTAAGGAAGAAACGTCTTGTGACGTGTGCAAGGCCCCCTCTGGTACCTCGACTTCCATACTTTGCCAATCTCCAGAGTAAGTTTTGTCCCCTACGATTGTACTGATGCATCACTTAAGCACCTTCCAGTCTGGTGATGCATCAACAGCATATAGGTGGGCGACAATAATTTCCAGCCAATGTTTTCTCACAGGCTGAATAGAGTCGACCATCGGGGCGGCGATCCAAGCTTGTGGATCCGGACAAAACACGCCACTTATGCATCATATTGATCCGAAGGTGGACAAATTCCCGAACAGCTACTGTGGTGTTTCTGCATTGGTCGACGATTTAAAGTTTTTGAGTGAGCTCTTAACTTTTCGTCTAGTTTTTCCTGCTTATGGGATGGTTAGGCCGAGTGCGGGATGTGGCAGTCTATGTTGCTCAAGGTAACCACCATTCGACAGTGTATTCGTATGCTAAACGTCCGCTAGATTTTCCTAATGTCAATGCAAATAGTACCTGGGTGCCAAAACCGCTCAGTTGTTTCTTGGACATCATCCAACAGGTTGCCATGGTTTACGGTCTCTCCACTAAGTCATATCGCATATTCTATCACACTACCGCTGGGTGCATAGCATTCAATCATAATAAAACCATATACCTCAACCTTCAATACTTCGAGAAATGGCGTAAGTACGACCCCACCCAGTGAATAGCAATAAAACTCAGATCACTCCAAAAGACTACAAGGATGTTAGTGACGGAAAGCAACGACAGGCTCTCAGGTTGTGGTTCGTCATATACGTTCGTTTTCTCTGATATGGTCTATACAGCTTTGAACCTTTTAGGTTCCTCACCTTTGCCCACGAAATTGCACACAACCTCATCTCAGAGCACAACTCAGCGCACGAGTTTTGGTTTTTGATGATCTGCGAAAAGTACATGGACAGGTTCTCGCCGTGACTGACATCTGTGACCTCTTGAGGTAATCGTGTAGCAGGAATGTATCATTCAAAGTGCATGATGTATTGGTAATGCTACCTTGTACATAAAACCAGATGGATTTGAACGGTGTTCCCTCGGTCGCCAGCGAACGTAGGATCGAGGAGAGAGAAGGGTGGTTTGAAGTAGACAATTACGTACAGTCACTGGACGCTCAGGTTACAGCGTAAACCCCAACCTATTCCGATCGATCAAGCGAACAGAAAACGAAAGTGTATATGCATGTCTAAGTTGTCTTCGTGCCCGAAAGTATACATGGCACTGCCAAAGATCATCGATCATCTACCAAAATGAACGAAAGGAACCCAAGAAGGGAACGAAGCGCCGTCGTCACGAAGATGCTGGATGGCGCAGTGCAATGCTGCTGCTGCCTCCGTACTGTCGGGAAACTGGCTAACATCTCGAAAGAGGTGCTCGTACACGTCCCTCGCCACCTTTGGGACGTCCCAGTCCTTTATCGTCCACATCGTCCCGATGACACTACCATATCCGGCAAGAAGCATCCCAGCAGCGAGATGAACGGATTCATCTCCTTGGGCAGTCTGATCAGCTGAAAGGTATGCGAGTCCACCTTGGGGGCGCGATAACTGCATAATGTCCGAGAGCTTCAAGCGATGTTTGTTGGCGAGGCATAGCCCGCTGTTGAATGATTCGTTGGGATCATGTATTCCGTAACATGCAAAATGGACCCAGTCAGTGTTCTTCAGCTTCTCCATGACGTCCTCAACAGTGCCATCAGAGTTCTGGAGGGTTACCAAAGGGGATTTCTTGGATAATTCTCTGATGGAATCGATCTCGTGCTTCACCGAAAACAGTGTACTGAGTCCGTCTGTCGGTGGCTGAGGGACGGTAAGTAGGCGAAGTTTGGAAGAAGGGTCATGCAAACTATTCTGAGGTGACGATGCGAGTGAAGTCAAAGTTGGCAAATAGGAAGATATAACGAAATCAGAAAGTTTCGTGCCTGGCTCGGCTGTGTGATAAAGGCCGGCAGCGTGTATGGGTAAAAAGGAAAAAGGACCAGTCGGACACCAGAAAATACGGGTCATTTTATCAGTGCCAGATGGTGGACTCTAATTTGGAGTAAGAATAGATCGACATTGAGACTTATATCAACAACTTACTGAAAAGCCGAGTGCCTGAAGAACGGGGTTTGCAACTTCCCTCCAAAGGTATTCCAGAAACTTCTGGTAAAACTCGTTCGGAGTACATTCTTTGAATTGTTGAGAATTTTCCATTTTTGCTTCCCGGTCACTATCATCAGTGAAATTTCCATCCAGGAACAGATCGAGAAATCGTTTCGAGAGGTCGACATTTTCAGAGGGAAAGAGTTTTGGGGCCGTGCGGGAGTAAAGAAGATGATCCCGCTCGAGCATCTCGCGGAGCGCTCTTTGCAAGACTTCCATATGTATATAGCGAATTTCTGGAAGGGGGACGTGGATGACGCTCTCCAATTCCGCCATAACGATCAGCGCATCACATCTTTCTTTGCTGGCTGTGAGATAAACGACTGGTCCGGAGATTGCCAAGGCAGCAAGTTGCTTGATCGTCTTCGAAAGCAAGAATCGGTCAAAACCTGGCAAGGATCGTATCTGAATGAGGAGATTCTCTCGTCTGAAGGCAAGATCATGATGTCTTTGGATGTCTTTCTCGAGAAATCGAGTGTCAGCGACTGAAATATGTGCTCGCTGGCAGAATGTGGCATTGTCCCGAATATCAGCATGTTTCAGCTCCTGCGAGATTTGTCCGAACTGACTAGCAAGGGCAGGATGCTCGTGAGCCAGGTCATCCACTGGAGTGCGAAACTGCAGAAAATGAGTCCAGACAATGGAACGCCCTTGCTCAAGCCACTCGACCGCTAGTTCAGGATGACCAACTTCAAGAGCGGCGGCAACTGAGTCACGTGTCACATCAGCTGCTTCAACGAGTTGACGATGACGCTCGGTGACTGGGAGCCCGAGCCATGCTAACTGGGGGAGAATGTCGAGAGAAAAAGCACATGCATCAAGGAGATCAGTGGTATTTCCTTGAAGTCGCGCACAGGAAATCCAGGCGCGAGAGGCACGAAAGCGGGCGGAAGCAGGACCGATGGAAGCACGAGTGGCAATTGAAAAGTTGAAAGCAGCAGCAGAGAGATCAGAAGAATTATGAGAGTGCGTAAAACGGGTTGTGAATGCCTGCCCTAGGCCCACCAATAAGGTTGGTTTGTCGGGATGGCCATCGGGAGTGAGGTTTATTGCCTGCTCCATCATGGAAATGGACTCAACAATGTCCGCAAGGTCCCCGAGACGCTCAAAGCGACTCGATAATGAGCTCCCGAGGTTGTTCAACAGGTTTGGCTTGACTGGATGGCCGTCGGGTGTCAGACAGACAGCCTCCTCAACCATCGAGATTGACATGTTTAGATCCGCAAGGTCCCCGAGGCGCTCAAAGCGACGATGTAATGAGTTCCCGAGGCCGTTCAACCGACCTGGCTTGTCTGGATGGCCGTCGGGTGTCAGACAGACAGCCTCCTCGACCATAGAGATGGACTTGTTTAGATCCGCGAGGTCCCCGAGATGCTCAAAGCGACTCGATAATGAGCTCCAGAGGTTGTTCAACAGGTTTGGCTTGTCTGGATGGCCGTCACGCGTTAGATAGACAGCTTCCTCCTGCTTCGAGATGGACCTGTTTAGATCCTCGAGGTCCCCGAGACGCCCAAAGCGAATCAGGAATGAGCTCCCGAGGTTGTTCAACCAAGCCGGCCTGTCTGGATGGCCATCGGGCGTCAGATAGACAGCTTCCTCATGCTTCGAGATGGACCCGTTTAGATCTGCAAGGTCTCCGAGACGCTCAAAGCGAGTCACCAATGAGCTCCCGAGGTTGCTGAACCGAGCCGGCTTGTCTGGATGGCCGTCGGGTGTCAAGACGAGAGCCTTCTCTCTCATCGAGATGGACTTGTTTAGATCCTCGAGGTTCCCGAGACGCTCAAAACGACAATGTAATGAGCTCCCGAGGTTGCTCAACCGACGTGGTTTGTCAAAATGGCCATCGGGTGTGAGACCGACAGCCTGCTCAAACATGGAGATGGATCTGTTTAGATCTGCGAGATCCCGGAGAAGCTGAGAGCGACTCAGGAACTTCGGGTTTCCGAGGTTGCTCATGTCGTAGCAGATTGAACTCGATACGAGATGGGTTAAACTAGTCATGTAAGTAAGAAATGTGTAAGGGTACGAAGTAATCGGAGTAGCTTACCTCCAGTCGACGTGGTACGACTGGAGTCTGCGAACTAGACGCCGGCGGATAAGGCTAGCGTGCGGTAACCACTGAGAAAGGAAATATAATTATTGTAAGAAACAAGTCATGCATATTTGCATACCACAGCCCTCCGGCCTCCATTTTTATTTGTAAGTAAAAAATGCTACACATATAACCATACAATGGCTGACATGTCGACACGGCGCGGATCAAATATTATCAATGCAATCATTGTAAGTAAAGTACCAACATTCAAGTGTGATTAAGATGAGAAGGTTGAATGCTACTATAGATGGCTAAAGAAGACGAAGACCGGTCGTGCACGGTGACTCCACGATGGATGTACATGAGAGAGGTGAAAGACCGGAACTGGTGATGTTGGACATGATGGACATGGTTGGCTGGGGACTCGATAGTGCAGTTGATCACGAGAAAAAGGAGATAGTTCATCAGTACCCTGGAACAATGAGTGGGCCAACATAACGCCTGTGGGCTGAGTAGCCGACCCCGTGTCAACAAAGACACTGGGCACTGTATGATGGTAAGTCTGATTCACACGATGGAGGGCCAATGGGGGTTGCCACACGATGACTTGGCAAGAGTGATACCACTTGTGGGATATCCTCAAGAGGCTCCCAAATGATAGGGGTGAAGCTACCGAGTTCCACAGAACCTCGAGGCAGGAGACAGGTTGTCTTCGTCAATAGGGGAGCCACCATGGTGTCGTCAGAGAGAATACCTGGGGCAGGGACGTACTTGGGATGCAAGGTAGCATCCACATGCATGCCCATCTTAGCAAGGAATTGATCAACTCCAGATTTGTGGGTAGAAAACGCAGAGGAGGATTGAAAGTAAGTGAGTGGATGGAGATACAAGTACAACCGGGCAGGAGCGCGAGGTGGCAGTAGGGGAGCAACATTAGCCGGATGAACGACAGGGGAGACGGAGGGTGATGCAGGAGGGGCTTTTGGACACGTAGGCGGTGATACCAGTGCTTTTGACTCGGAATCCACCCAGGATGGCTTTTCCGGGACAGCCTCGGGGTAAAGAGATCACAAGGATGACGCACACGATTCTTGTTTGTTTGAGAGGCTCTCACGGGGGGGGGACAGATGCTTGAGACTATCGCTCGCGAGGAACACGTCAGCAATCAAGAACTGGACGAATCCCATTGCAGGGTCATTTGGGTCCGATTTCGTGGAATTGTACAATGCCATGGGGTTGAATGGCTGATGTGATGTATAAAGTTAGGACGGTCATAAATAGCAGAAATGAAACCTGCCTCGATTGTTGGCTCGCATGTCAAGTAGTTCACTAATGCTCCGCAGGCGCGTCATGCGGATACGGTCTTGTATATACGGCCAGCATAGCAAAAGAACTATCTTTTCTTAGCCAAGACGTGTATTTCACACAGCGGAACAGAGGTTGCAGCACTGAAGGTCATTCAACCTCGGTTGTGGTAGCGAGCGAAGACCAGGTGAACAGTTCGCGCCTGTACGTACCCGTTGAATACAAGCGACGGTTGGAGTGGGAGAAGAACAATAGAGAAAGACAAGAGAAATGGATCCGTTTTACAACAGTTACGAGAAAGAAAAGAGAAAAAGAGACCAAATAAACAAGGCAAATATCCACATCCGAACAGAAAGAGAATACTAACCCATTGAGCACCTTCTCATGCTTTCCTCCTCTGTGCGTTCCGTCGTTCGCCCTTGACGCAGACGAACGTGACCAGGACATCCCCAGTGGTGGTCAAACCGTGCGGCGTGATGTGGATTAACCAGTTCAGTCGTGCCGAGGGCAAAAAGGTCGCTGTGGGGACTTCAAGTTGTTTGCTATCATTGCTCGCCATCTGCCAGGAAGAGATAAAGAAGCTTATTAATGACTTATTTAACGCCCACATAACAAAACAAGCGGGGTCCACACATACCAATGGTGAATCGTTCTCAAACGACTACTTGTAGGACTGTCCGTTGAGCTCCGTAAACTTTTTGACCTTTTTAAATTCAAACATCGTTAATGAATCAGTTTCGTTTTCATCGAGGAACAAGGCACCGCCGGATCAGTACGCGAGGCCATCAGACGTTGAAACAAAGAAAATGAGAATGATCCAAAAAGAAAACACAATCTCCGTGACGAGCAAAGATCTGCCTCGACGAAGACATGAGACGTGACCCAGAAGCATGAAGACACTCACGAACTGAAGAACTTGCTCCGACAGACGCAGACTTCGCGGCCGTGCACGAAGACTGTACCAGGCCGCCCAGAGTGCCACCCCACGCGGCCAACCTCGGACTCGCTCAACCCATCTGTGCTCACACACTTGACTGTCGGCAGTATGAACGGATTGTCCTGTGCCAACGAAAAGTTCATGGTGGTTCGGAAACTGAGGGATCAGTCGATGACGGCGGGGTGGAGTAGAAAAGGACGTGCAGGGGCAGGGGAGGGAAGGTAGAAGGGAGGGAGAGGGAGAGAGCCGGCACGCCAGATCGAAGTCATGTTCGTCGGCGGCGGCGGCGGGCGGGCGTAGGGTGGGCAATGG
>JBBPOJ010001662.1:0-12189 GCA_038091395.1 Leccinum rimulosum | reverse complement strand
GGATCGGGCATTCGGCGACGGAGGGGATCGTCACTGTTCAGATATACTGTGACACGCTGGATCAATATCTGTATTACTTTGATCGTGGGGCACTTTCTGTGTGTCCATCTTCTCTCTAGATTCTCTCGATGCTGACGAGTTTCTGATACTGTCGCAGGTCTCCCCAAAATTCATCGTCTCGCTTGTAGAACTCATCACAACCTCCATCGACACCATCACCTCGCCCTCGTTTTCAGCTTCATACCTCCACCCTTCGCACTGAATCGAAGGTGTCGCGTCTCCGGACATGATGCAGCGACATTTCCGGAACACGCTCAAGTGTATTCTTTCGAAGAAGACGTTGGAGAATCCGGGGCGGTATGATGAGGTGAGATCGTTGGGGCGTTTTTGAAGATGGGGATCACGCGGTAGCGGTTGCTGGATGCGTATAGAGAGTGGAGTCGATTTCGATCTGTTGATCCGTTTCTTTTTGTCGTCGTTCTAGCCAAGGCCCCTTTGAACTGATTAACGTCAAAGCACTGTGAGTTCTTCCTTGCCATGATATACCTTGGGCTGTGCAAACTAAAAATACGGAAAACGGTCGGCCGCCACGGCCCAAGTCATTGCGGCGAAGTCGCCAACATTCTCACATTTTTCTTTCCACTGTCCAGTGCCTTCCCCCTCACCGTCCCAACCTTCACTGAAACAAGATGGAATCACAAGGTGCTTATTAACCGTTTTGTCTGCGAGAACAACCTCAGTGAAATGACATTCACATCAGCCAAAAAGGGTTCCGAGCCTGCTTACACCGAGCATGAGAAAAGCGGCCGGAGGGACTCCACTGGAGAGGAGATTGTTTCAGTTGAGCAAATACTTGCACGAGCGGAGTCAGCCTTCGCCAAGTTTGAGCAAGGGGACGGGACGGACCACATCGAGGCAATCGTCCTTGATCGCCTAGCACTGGACCGTTGCCCACCCGGGCACGACGAACGATGGAGCTCACTAAATCAGCTTGCCAGTCATCTCCAGGATCGTTACAACCATCTGGGAGCGGTGGAGGACATTGAGGAAGCAGTTATCTATGGCAGAGAGGCACTGGAGCTTTGCCCAGCAGGGCACCCAAATAGATCAACGACATTGAACAATCTCGCCAGCAATCTCTGCACCCGTTATAAGCGACTTGGAGATGTGACGGACCTCAATGAGGCCATCATCCTCGGCAGACAGGCCCTGGACCTTCGCCCGTCAGGGCACCCGCATCGATCGTCGTCGTTGAACAATGTCGCACTCTATGTTTGCACTCGTTACGACCGGCTTGGGGATATGACGGACCTCAATGAGGCTATCATCCTCGGGAGACAAGCCCTCGACCTTCGCCCGTCAGGGCACCCGGATCGTTCATCGTCATTGAATAATGTTGCAGTCTATCTCTTCATTCGTTACAAGCGCCTTGGAGACATGGCGGACCTCAACGAGGCCATCATCCTCAGGAGACAAGCCCTCGACCTTCGCCCGTCAGGGCACCCACATCGATCAACATCGTTGGGCAGTGTTGCGTCTTATCTCTCCAGTCGTTGCAAATGGCTTGGAGATATGACGGACGTCAATGAGGCCATCATGCTTGCGAGAGAAGCCCTCGACCTTTGCCCACCTGACCATTCTGACCGATCATGGTCATTAGCTCAACTTGCATATTGTCTCCGTGTTCGCTTCACCCAGTCCAACGAATTGAAGGACAGTGTGGATCTATTTAATCTCTACACTGAGTTGACAAATATCACACACACACTCTCACCAATCGATCTCTCTGCGGCCAAACAATGGATCACGGACACTGAGAATTTCCACCATCCGACAGTCCTTCTCGCATACGAAACATCTCTTCGACTACTTATTCAGCATCTCGCCA
This sequence comes from Leccinum rimulosum, assembly GCA_038091395.1. Lineage (NCBI taxonomy): Eukaryota > Fungi > Basidiomycota > Agaricomycetes > Boletales > Boletaceae > Leccinum > Leccinum rimulosum. The sequence continues at coordinate 10,301 of JBBPOJ010001662.1, read as the reverse complement.
CTTTACCATCCCTACCCAACAATCTCCACAATTTCAAGGACCTCGCTTCATCCCTCGCAATTGATTCCTTTTCCGCTTGCCTCCGTGCTCACCGTGCAAAAACTGGGGTCGAGCTTCTCGAACAAGGTCGCGGTGTATTCTGGACCCAGATTGCTCGTCTTCGTTCCCCTCTTGAAGATGTCATCGCGTCGGGCCAGGAATTGCGGACGAGTTCACTCGACTCTCATCAGAAATGCGCAACACAATTCATTCACAAGGTCCAGATCAGCACAATAAGCTGTTCAGTCTTAATATTGAATTGCAATCTGTAATCACCAAAATTCGGACATTACCCGGTCTCGCTCGATTCCTTCTCCCCTCTTTTTTTACAGAACTCCAGCACGCTGCCAGTGGGGGACCTGTAGTTATCGTGAATGCTAGCAAATATACGTGCGATGCACTCGTTGTCTTTTTTGACAGAGATCCGGTTCATATCCCATTGAAAATCACAAAACGGCGTGTCCACGACCTATCGTCAGCGCTTCGATCTCTGATATTTCGTGCAGAAACAATGGAGGTGCAGAATGATCTTGGTCGCTTCCTGCGTGACCTCTGGGATGAAGTTGTGTCACCCAATCGTAGACTTCCTGCAGACAACAGTTCCACCTCGCTCACGCATCTGGTGGTGCCCAACTGCCGAGTTCTCTCTTCTACCGTTGCATGCTGCCGGTCCATATCGGGAGGGCCAACCCAATCCCTCTCATTTGTACATCTCCTCTTACACTCCCACCCTCACCGCCCTTATTCGTGCCAGGCGGCATGCCTTATTGACGAAGTCCTCGATAAATGAGAATCACTTTCTTGCTATAGGTCAAGCCGCTGCCGTTGGCCAGAGTAAACTTCATTTTGTTGGCAGCGAACTGAACATTGTCTCTAAGCGTATGCGAGGTCTCGCCAAGCTCACGCGCCTCGAAGGTTCGAAATCGAGTGTATCTAGAGTCTCGGAGGAGCTAAAGAAGAATGAGTGGGTTCACTTTGCTTGTCACGGCATCCCAAACGTAGAAAACCCGTTTCGATCTGCGTTCGCCCTCCGCGATGGTCCGTTTACGATCGAACACATCATGGGATGCGAGTTGGAGCACCCGGAATTTGCCTACCTCTCTGCGTGCCAGACCACGGTTGGATACAAGGAGAGTCCCGACGAGGTAATCCATCTGGCGTCGGCGATGCAGTTTGCAGGGTTCCGATCTGTGATTGGGACGATGTGGGCGGTGGACGACGTACAAGCGAGCACGATCACGTCCAAGTTTTACGAGCATATGTTGGATGGATGTAGTCGGCTGGATCACACTCGAGCAGCGTTGGCGCTGCAGAGGACGATGGACTCATTGGCTGATAGTGTTCCGCTGGATCAGCGGATTCTGTATGTACATATCGGTGCCTAGTCCGTGTCATCGTATGTATTCAATGTGTCTCTCCGCATACATCTGCTATTTGCGATTAGGATTGAACGTATAAATGTCGGGTGATGTGGACGACTGATTTTTTGAACAGTTTGACGATCCTGGGCTTGGAGAGCGGCGTCCAGAGTAGCATTCGTGCATGTGGGAGGAGCTGTTGGGCCATCGTAAATGTCTCGCTCCCATCGGGCACGCCTCTCTGATTGTGAGGGTCAGGTCGGGGGGATGGTATGGTAACGGTTTCGAACCTACAATGGAGGACCAAGCACCCACCATTATCTTGTTGTTCAAGTTCTGACGTCGTGTCATGCGGTGAACTAGCCACATTAAACGCGGTTCCTCGCCAGGCGTAAGTATTAGTTATAGTACTGACCGCGGACCAAATCGGTGAGGATAGCTGGTCTCCGTTTCTGTAAATGACCTCTCTCGATCGATGGAACCTGAGACCTGAGAGATCTCGCCATTAGAGTCGGCGGACCGTCTTGACTCGATTGCGTTGTGACAAGTTTTGCAATGTATGCCATATGAAGTTCTGTGTCATTTACGGCATCGGTGGTCAAAAACTGAATCACGGGCACATGCCTTGAAATGAGTACCTACAGTATGCCCGACATTCAGGAGTTCGTCCCGAGAAGCATCACGTAAAAATGCTTTAGAACGGTTTGCGTCGTTTAGTACATAAAAGTGCTGCGTGCGTACAATGCAAACCACCGAGTTGTGGATGCTAATGAGTTATGTACATAGTCACCAACCTGCTTGCTCGAGGATGGTCGCCGTGGGACTCGTGGATCAATGCGTTGTATCGTGACTGACATTCTCGTCGGAAATTCAATGTGATGAAGAATACTGTTTCGATGTCCGTGTTCCCCCAGAGTCTGTGTTGTAGACGTAAGTATAAGAGAAAGTAGCGACCTCAGCTGAAGGTATTGCCGTAACTATTCCGACCTGCTCGTTGTAGAGATTAGCTCGCGGCAAAAATGGGAGCGAACTTGAAGACCCAGAATCTGTACCATGAGCTATCACTATATACAATATCTCTAGAGTCAAGGAAAGAGTGCACACCTCCGCGTAACGCTAAATGGCGGTCGGGATGAACGATGAGTATGTAAGTTGATATATTTTGCCGTCCGTGATCATCGTTAAGCTGGGAGTGGGGTCAGAATTCGCATGGGAAGGAGTTGGTTGATCGTAGCGACTGTAACGTCGTCATCGCGTACCGGCGAGCAAGCGCGTCACGAGCGACGGTAACGAAGGCGGGAGAGGGAGAGGGCGGGCGGGTCGGTGAGCAAGCGAGGTGGTTCGTGCGCCCGCACGCGTACGTCCGCATGGGAACACAGGAGGGGTGATGTAGGAAAGGTGAGGACGAGGGCAAACGAGGGAGGTAACGACGTACGGCGACCGTCGCATACTCTCGTTATGCCGAGAGCATACGGCAGTCGTCGCACACCGTCTTGAGTGCGGCGAGGTGACGCAGACGACGGGGGCAAAGGAAGTTGCTATACGCCCTCCTCGACGCGTTGAGGTGATGAGGAACGAGGTGGGAGAACGAGGGAGGGCGACGGCGAGTGAGGGCGGGACAGGAAGACCGCAGAGCGACGTTTCGTGGAACTCCTGATCGACCGTCGTTTTCGACTCAGCACGTAGTCCATCATCCGCTGCAACCCCGGGTGATCCTGTTGCAGCCTTGAATAGACCGTGCCTGGACAGAGAGACCGGCACGTACATGGCAGCTGACGACCGTCAGAAACGCGTACGGATCGACATCCTCTTCTTCCTCGGCCTTGATAGTGCTGCCCACGCCGCTCTCCTGCGCCACACTCGTAGTCTGCACACACTTGGCATCGAGGCCAAACAGTTGGATGAGTAGTCGCTGGATGGTGTGATAATCGATGTTCGCATTGCGTTGTGGTACTACTTACAGTCAAAGTGGACGTCGACGGTTTACACAGATGGGAGTTGAACGTGCGGAAAGAATATGCGTACTTGTGCTTCGGGACTATCGTCGTCGCCATGACGGATGGATGGTCGGAGAGTCGGAGCCATGGCTCTGCTTACATAATGCGCGGGGTGAAGGGGTCCGCGTACAATGGCCACGATGACAACCACCACCACCACCACCACCACCACTACCGTAGTCGAAGAAGGAAAACTTCTCAGCAAGTCCCTGGGAGGGGTGGGTAGCACGGATGGTGCATCTGTTTAGGGCTGAGTCGTCGAGGGTGTAGTTTGAGGTGGGTATCCAGATTTCTTGGGTGGAGAGAGTCGGGAACTCACTAGCGCACCGCACTCGTCAGCTGCGGGCAAACCGCATAGTCGGCACTTTGAGGCTGGAGGCGAACGGATGCGGTATACGTTCCCTGCGCTCATCACTTCGAGCATCAAGCTCTTTCGGCGGTACAAGATTCGTGAATATTTGGTGAGATTGCAATTTCTCATGCTCAGTATTTTTAACCTCGACAACGAGCAGGAAGACGACTGGCAAGCGAAAGTACCCCAATCCTCAAGTTCGTGCGCGAATGCACCTCCATCCTGGCGGCACAAGTCGACTCTCCCTCCCTCGCCCTCCGTCAATTCCTTCTTGCTGCCCAAATCGCCTTCGAATGTGACTCCGGGGTCGAACACCTGGCGTACAACCTATACGTCCAAGCCTTTTCGGTGTGAGAAGACTGGATTTCGGAGAGCCGAGCACAGCTGGCTGCGATCACGTTGATCACCCAGGCTGCGTTGCATGGGGCCAAGTTGTTGAAGCCGCATCAGGCGACATGCTTCGAGTCATTTGTGGTGGCAGGAGGCGGTAGTGAAGGTGGAGGGGAGGGGGAGGGGGAGGGAGGGAAAGGGAGAGGGAGAGAGGGAGGCAAGGATGAGGAGGGCGAAGGCGGTGAGTATCGGTCTGTGCTATCAACCGTGACTGACGGGTTGTCGACAGTACCTATACCAGGACAACAAACGAGTTGCTAGAATGTCTGCAAAAGTGGCTGCAGATCGCGCATTCGGCGACGGAGAAGATCGTCACTGTTCAGATATACTGTGATACGCTTGATGAATATCTGTATTACTTTGATCGCGGGGCACTTGCTGTGCGTATGTCTTCTCTCCTTTGTTGTCGACGCTGACGAGTTTCCGACACCGTCACAGGTGCCCTTCGTCTCGCTCGTAGAGCTCATCACATCATCGATCGACACCATCACCTCTCCGTCGCCTTCCGCTTCCTACCTGCACCCTTCACAACGAATCGAAGGTGTCGTGTCTCCAGACATGATCCAGCAACATTTCCGGAACACCGTGACACTTAAATATATACCTTCTAAGAAGATATCGGAGAATCCGGGGCGGTTGAAGATGTGGAAGTCGTTGGGGCGTTTTTGAAGATGGGGATCACGCGGTAGCGGTTGCTGGGTACGTATAGAGGGTGGAGTCGATTTCGATCTCTCGATACCGTTTTTTGTCGTGGTCGTCGTTTTAGCCAAGGCCCTTTTGAACTGATTACCATAAAAGTGCTGCGAGGAGTTCTTCCTTGCCAGTTTTACCTTGGGCTGTTCAAACAGCCTCCTGTCAGTGCTCATTCGATGACGGTGCTGTGCAAACGAACAATGCGGAAGAAACGAGGCTGCCCCAAGTCATTCCGGCGAAGTCGCCAACATTCTCACATTCTTCTTTCCACTGCCCTGTGCCCTGTGCCCTCCGTCACCGTCCCAACCTTCATTGAAAAAAAAGATGGAATCGAAAGGTGCTTATTTCACTGTTTTCTCAACGAGAAGAGCCTCAGTGAAATAACATTCACGTCAGCCAAAAAGGGGTCCGAGCCTCCTTACACTGAGCATGAGAAAGAGGGCCAGCGGGACTTCATTGGAGAGGCGACTGTTTCAGTCAATCAGATACTTGCACAAGCGAAGTCAACGTTCGCCAAGTTTGAGCAAGGGGACGGGACGGACCACATTAGCGAGGCAATCGTCCTTGATCGCCAAGCACTGGACCGTTGCACACCCGGTCACGACGAACGATGGAGCTCACTAAATCAGCTTGGTGATCATCTATGGGGTCGTTACAACCATCTAGGAGCGATAGAGGACATCGAGGAAGCAGTTGTATATGGCAGAGAGGCACTGGAGCTTTTCCCAGGAAGGCACCCAAATCGATCAACGTCGTTGAGCAATGTTGCAGTCTATCTCTCCGATCGTTACGACCAACTTGGAGATATGACGGACCTCAATGAGGCCATCATCCTCGCGAGACAAGCCCTCGAACTTCGCCCGTCAGGGCATCCGGAACGCTCAACGTCGTTGAACGATGTCGCACTCTATCTCTCCACTCGTTACAACCGGCTTGGAGATATGACGGACCTTAATGAGGCCATCATCCTCGGCAGACAAGCCCTCGAACTACGCCCGTTAGGGCACCCGGATCGATCAACGTCGTTGAACAATGTCGCACTCTATCTCTCTACTCGTTACCACCAGCTAGGAGATATGACGGACCTCAATGACGCCATAATCCTCGGAAGACAAGCCCTCGATCTTTGCCCGTCAGGGCACCCTGGTCGTTCAACATCGTTGAACAATGTCGCACTCTATCTCTCCACTCGTTACAAGCGGTTGGGAGATATAACGGACCTCAATGACGCAATCATCCTCGGCAGACAAGACCTCGACCTTTGTCCGTCAGGGCACCCCGGTCGATCAACATCGTTGAACAATGTCGCACTCTATCTCTCTACTCGTTACGACCGGGTTGGAGATATGACGGACCTCAATGAGGCTATCATCCTTGGGAGACAAGCCCTCGACCTTCACCCGTCAGGGCACCCGGGACGATCAACGTCGTTGGGCAATATCGCAACCTATCTATGCGATCGTGGAGAAATGACGGACCTCAATGAGGCCATCATCCTCGCCAGACAAGCTCTTAACCTTTGCCCACCTGGCCATCCTGACCGATCATGGTCAATACGTCAACTTGCACGTTGTCTCCGAGTTCGCTTCACCCAGTCGAATGAGTTAAAGGATAGAGAGGATCTATTCACTCTCTACACCGAGTTATCAAATATCTCACAAACACTCTCACCAAACGATCTATCTGCTGCCAAGCAATGGATCACGGAAGCTGAGCATTTCCGCCATCCGACAGTCCTTCTCGCATACGAAACATCTCTTCGACTACTTGTTCAGCATCTCGCCACTTTGCCATCCCTACCCCAACATCTCCAGAGTTTCAAAGACCTCGCTTCGTCCCTCGCAATTGATTCCTTTTCCGCTTGTCTGCGTGATCACTGTGCAAAACAAGCGGTCGAGCTGCTGGAACAAGGTCGCGGTGTATTCTGGACTCAGATTGCTCGTCTCCGTTCTCCTCTTGCAGATGTCATCGCGTCGGGCCGGGAAGGGCAGTCCCTTGCAGACGAGTTTACTCGACTGTCATCAGAGATACACGATACAATTCACACACAAGGTCCAGATCAGCACGACAAGCTGTGCGGTCTTAATGTTGATCTGCAATCCGCAATCACAAACATTCGCAAATTACCCGGCCTCGCTCGATTCCTCCTCCCCTCTTCCTTTTCCGAACTCCAGCACGCTGCCAGCGGCGGTCCTGTCATCATCGTAAATGCTAGCCAGTATACGTGTGATGCACTCGTTATCTTTTCCGACACAGATCCAGTTCACATCCCATTGAAAATCACGAAATCCCGAGTTCAGGACCTGTCATCGGAGCTTCGATCTCTGACATTGCGTGCCAAAATAATGGACGTGAAGAATGATCTTGGTCGCTTCCTGCGTGACCTCTGGGATGAAGTTGTGTCCCCAATTGTAGACTTCCTACAGACGACAGTTCCACATCGCTCGCGCATCTGGTGGTGCCCAACTGCCGAGTTCTCTCTTCTACCGTTGCATGCTGCCGGTTCATATCGGCGGGGCCAACCCAATCTCTCTCATTTGTACATCTCCTCTTACACTCCCACTCTCACCGCCCTTATTCGTGCTAGGCGGAATGCCTCATTGACGAAGTCCTCGATACGTGAGAATCGCCTTCTCGCTGTAGGTCAAGCCAATTCCAATGGCCACAGTGAACTCCATTCTGTTGGCAGCGAGCTGGACATCGTCTCTCAGCGTATGCAAGATCTCGCCACGCTCACGCGCCTTGAAGGTTCGGAATCGAATGTTTCTAGAGTTTCGGAGGAGCTGAGGAAGAATGAATGGGTTCACTTTGCTTGTCACGGTGTCCCAAACGAGGAACAACCGTTTGAATCTGCGTTCGCCCTCCACGATGGTCCGTTCACGATCGAACGCATTATGGGATGCCAGTTGGAGCACCCGGAGTTTGCCTACCTATCTGCGTGTCACACCACGGTTGGATACAAGGAGGGTCCAGACGAGGTATTTCATTTGGCCTCGGCGATACAGTTTGCAGGGTTCCGGTCTGTGATTGGGACGATGTGGGCGGTGGACGACGCACATACGAACGAGATCACGTCCAGGTTTTACGAGAATATGTTGGATGTATGTGGTAGGCTGGATCACACCCGAGCGGCGTTGGCGCTGCAGAGGACGATGAACTCATTGGCTGGTATTATTCCGCTTGATCAGCGAATTCTGTATGTACATATCGGTGCCTAGTGTACATCGCACCCGTTGTGTCTTGGTTTGTATCTTTGTATTCAAGTTGCGTCATATGCTTGTCTCTTCGCATGTCATATTGGTTTAGTGGACGGCCCCTGCCGCGCCGCAAGTTCATCCGGAGTCTTAGCCTAATCTGTGGCATTTCTTGACCCGTTTCCATTTTTCAAGATTATGCCCCGCATCGGATGCCCCGCAGTGCCCGAGCTCCCGTCTCAATCTTGCAAGACGCCATCTACGTTTTCCACTTGCTCCATTTTTGCAATAATAATCGTCTTCGCGGCATTGAAAGTTTCCGCTCTTTTCGTCCCGCCTCGTCGAGATCTTGCAACATATCGCCTGCATTTCTCGACTTACTATCTTCAAGCACAAGATCTCAGGTAAAACTATAATGTCAGGAATTAGGCCAACTCGGATTCCAGGTCCGGTAAGGCTTGGAGATCACAACTAATACGGTGCCCCGGTACATTGGCTGCCGTGCCGTGGGGTTGTAGCATTTGCACTGACTATAGTCTATTATCATCCTCAGTGCTAACTCCGATCTAGAACTTTTTGAGAATTTCTAGATGGGTACATCCTACATCGCAACTCTTGGTATTCGTACTCTCGCGATGCATCAGTTTGAACAGACTCGAACAGCCGCTCTTCCAATATTCATCTTTTCACCTTCCTTCAGCCGCCGGTGAGGCATCACGCGCAGTACGGATATCTTATATACCCTTTATATGGTATCCAATTTGTACAAATTGTATAATGCCTTATAAAGGTGAGCACGTCGGGCAATTGGTGTCGTACTGATGCTCTTGCACCAGATATATGATTTCTCCAAGTGTCTGTAATCTTTGTCAGTGTTCGAAACATTGGCCATTGACAAGCATAAGATAATTACATTATAAAGCTCAACTTGATGGTATAACTGTGGGTTTCCTGGCACAGAAGTGTCGAGCGACACACCTATGCACAATAAATAGGATTTTGTCTCATTTTGGAAATAACTGTCAGTACGATTCAGATGGGCCATATAGCAGCACGCTTAAATTTGTAGACTGACTCAGCAAGTGTGCAATGTCTTCTGTAGCTATTAAAAACATTCTGATTGGCTAGTATGGCTATAGGTACAATAGTAGACTGGTAGTAGTATCTAGTAGTACACAATCACAGACGAAGCATCTGCCACAGCCTGAACCTTGAGTTGTTCAACAACGCAATCCATCATTGTGTGCGCATCAACCTTGAGTTGCAGGAAAATCACCGTGCTAGTGATGCCATCCCTTGCAAAGATGTAGGCATCCAACTGCAGGGGACTGTCTGCGACTGCATGATGAAGCGCAGACAAGATTCATGCATGCCAAAGTGGTGGGTGAGGAAGAAGAAGTGAACCGAGCGGAGAAGAAAAGCAGGGCGGTTATATAGTGTGCATGGAACAAACAAAGACAAATAAGTCTGAGGTTCCCTGTCAGTATTGATCGGAAACAACAATAACAAAATGGACACGACGTGTCACAACGCAATGGTGCGCCAGCCCCACGGTCGCCCGCTCGTTCCCGCCTTCCCATTATTGTCCCCATCACCGTCCTTGTTCTCCCCTCCGTCCTCCAACCCCAGCGTGCAGAAGCGACTATACAGCATGCACAATCATGCGCGTTGTGTAGTCGCTCCTACACGCTCCTCGTTCTCACCCCCATCGTCGCTCTCGCTCTCAGCTTGTAGCAGCGACCCGGGGCTCCAGCACGCCCTCTCGTCCACCCCTGTCCCCATCCCCATCCCCATCCCCACCACGACGGCGTCCCACGACGCGACGATGACGAAGTGGCATGGTGCGTCGGTGCCCGTCCCTCACCCTTTCCCCTCCCTCACCCTCACCCTGGTCCCTCACCCTCCGACACGACGACGACGACGGAGACTCGTCAACGACGACGCGACAACGACAAGTTGTCGACAACACTATCACCACATTTCTCTCCCTCTCCCTCTGTGCATACGCGGGACACGCCGTCTGCTCTCCGTCATCTCACTGCCCCCCACAAGGCTCCTGTCCCCCTGGATTGGCGACTTTGTTATTCTGCACCTCATGCCACTTCTACACTACGTATAAATACCCTCGCTGTACTAGTCAGAAATCCGTCGAGTAGTCTCCCATTCTCGCATTCGTTCGTGAATCATGAATCAACCGACTGATTCAGCTGTCATTTACCGTTTTCGTTCCTCGCCCGCTCACCTCTTTTACTTGCCTATTCGACTAACCTCTGCACCT
>JBBPOJ010001661.1:0-12190 GCA_038091395.1 Leccinum rimulosum | reverse complement strand
GGCCTGTGAACCAGACCACGAGTCCGACTCATCGCCGCTGTCCGATGTGCTTCCCCAACCGACCTCGTCTAGTTGACCACGAAGGTCGCGGATCCAGGGATGGACGAAAACGAGCTTGCGCGGCTCTGCTAACGAAAGCGTATCCGACGTTCGAAATTCAACGTGGCCAATCCCCGACACCCGAGCACCGAAACACTTTCCTTCACCGATCTCGGCATCAAGTTTCGAGACGAGCTTCTTGACCGGGAACAAGATGCATGGGAGGTGTAGTCTCCGGCCGGCAAATCGCGCTAATGGCAAGCGGATGACTTGGGTATAGACAAGCATTGCCTCCATCTGAGACATCGAGCTTTTTAATTCCAAAATGCGCCCATCCATTTCGGCATCTTCAATGGCGAGCGAAGCTTGAGGGGTTCGAGGATGAAAGGAATGGGAGGCTGGGAGGCAGCTATTGTACGATGAAGACTGTCCCGTCCAGCCAAGCACTGTTGCCTCGCCCGAACGAGCCATCAGCGCCTCAAACAGTTGGCACAACGCTGCTTCTCCTCCTTCTCCGCAGTGACGCTCGAGACCAATCATTTGATTCATCGTAACAGCTGCGTCATCATAGCACTCCAAAGCATGCAGCGCGGCATGCCTTCTTCCGTATCCCCAGGGACTCTGGGGGTCTGCCTTGATTGCCTGAGTAGTTGAGACTCAGTGTCGTCACATATGAAAGATAGAAAAGTCATACATCATCGGCATCGTTCAATGAATCCTCCCATAACATCATTGCTGCGCGAACCTTGCTTCGTTTGACCAAGAGACGCGCAGGGTTCAAAGGGTTCAAAGACAACGCTGCAGAGTAGCGTGAAATGGCCTCTTCCGCATTCTTACACCGCATCTCCGCGTCGCCAATATCTTCTAACATGTTCATGCATTGCTGAAGGTGCTGCTGGATTTCAATACGAAGGTCAACAAAGTTCCATCCAAAGATCTTTCGAATACTGTGGGTCAGGTTGCAAATTGAGTGAGAGTAATCAGCTTACAAGTGAGATGACGACCAGTTCAGGACAATCTTGAGGGACAACAGGTTCCTCTGCGCGCCTGAGCCATTCCGCAGCCCTCTCATGGTCTCCTTCCTCCAATGACATACTTGTGAGTATGAGGCACATTCGGGCCTGAATACGACCTGTTCATTATACCATGTTGGTCAAATCCTAGAATTTACATACCCGGATTGTGATATATATAGTTTTGTCATCCATAGCATCGATCAAGTCTTCGACTCGCGAAATAGCTTCATGGTGTCTTCCGCATTGAAACAGCACGATGGCCTACATGAAACCGAGAATTAATGCAAATAGCGACGAGAAGAGTCGGCACGTGCCTTGATGAGCAAAACGAAATTGCTTTCGGGCAAGGAACCATTAGTGAATACGAGGTCAAATATACGCATGGCAACGTCGTGGTCTCCATTGGCTGCGCGGGCTACTGTCATTGCAATCTGACCGATTGTGGACCGCTGAACCTCGACAGACTTGATGTGCGATAGTTAATGCTCGACGAAACCAAGGACGATCGAAATGCTACCTTTTTCGCATCATCTATAGCCAAGTTGTATTGCTTCAGACGGGACCGTACGAGGGACCGGTGAGCAAGGCACTGTGAATGACGAGAAGGATCCTGAACATTTAGGATCTTTTCTGTCAGGACCTTTTCCGTGCAAGTCAAGTCGCCCTGAGTCCAAGCTTCAATTGTCTCCTCGCTGATCTGCATGAGTGGAAATTCTGATATAAACAGATCAGAAGTTGTTAAATAAACATCATTTAACGCACTCACGACGCTGAGGAAACAGTAGGAAATTCCACACTTTAAGATTCGTCAACGTTTAGCAGTAGAAACACTCACATCTCCTGTAAGGTACGAGTCCGGAAGGACGCCAAGAAGACTCCTCACGGTGACTTTCCCGTTGTATTCGCCGGTGACAACGTAAGCGTTATCAGGGGAGAGCGTCATGAAGTAGGCAGCACTGGCGTGATTGATTATAGGACCAATTTGCTTGTATGTCGAGGCATCATGAAAAGACAGTGAGGTGCTTTTGGTAACGGCGATGAACTTTTGGTTGGACGATGCTGCGATAGAAGAGATACGCGTGGAACCGCTACTAGTAGGAAGAGGCCATGTACCGAGCAATGACCCTGAGGATGAGTCAAAACACTTGGCTTGGTTGGACGGCTGAGAGGCAGCATAAATTTGACAACCATCGGCTGACCAGGCAAGTGGTGAGGAGAGGTCCTGCACGAATGAGCATGGGATGTCGAGCAACTGTTGGCCGTCGTCGCTGTTAAAGATTCTGATTGAGGTTCCGGTTGCAGTGGCGAGACGGCGGGCGTCCGGAGAGAACCGAACTGCAACCACTCTGGAGTTATGCTGCAGCGGGCCGACGAGTTGCTCGCCTGTGGTGATGCTCCAGATAAATACGCGATTGTCATTGAACCCACCCGTGGCAAATTTCGTTGAGTTGGAAGAAATGTTAACCGACAACACTGCGCCTGCGTGACCCTCTTGAATGTCCAGAACTTTTGTGTCAGTTTCCGCATTCCACACCCTGACATACGGCTTTGAGCTGAACCCGCACACCAGCCATTTTCCATCCCTTGACAGCGCGGCTGAATAGATCACATCCCCTGCCACTTGAATTTCTGTGCCAACCCCACGGCCGTCATCTGCCCGCCATCGTCGAATCATCCTGTCGTTACCACCGCTCAATACGTGCTTGCCATCGGCAGTGAAGATAGTAGTGTATACTGGTTGATCACAATCAATTTCAGTTATTTTCGAGCGATCTTGGAGTCAACAAAGAGTTATTGCAGGCCCAGGACATCTCTAATAATAAGGGACCTACCCTCTTTTGGGGAATGCATTGATCACGGAACTCAGACGCCGACGGTGCTGGCAAGATAATGGGAGTACAGTGTCAAGGAGCCTGGGTAACCATTACGTGTTCCTCGCGGCGTTGTAGCCTCGAGGCGGCTTACCACCACCATGCAAGAGGCTGGTATGTGCCATGGACTGGCCAGGACGCCATTCAAGAAGAAGAAAAACGTCCCATTCGATGTTCAAATCGATTACATGTCTATAACAGTGGCTGTCAGTGGGTGACGCTCGGATGCTCATCGGACGGCCACGATAGTCAACTTCCTAAACTATCTTTACTCCAACGCCGCGGCGTGTCTTTCCCTGCAGCTGCGAGGCCGCCGTTGACGCATAGATGGAGGTCTCTTGGCTGCTCGTATCACAACGACGCAACGTGACCATTCCACTACGCAACATGCAGCTAAGTCCGTCCAGAAATACTGTCAATAGACAAAACATACTAATGCGACCATGCGCCCTACCATACACTATGACGCCGGACGAGCGACTGGAATGCAACGACAATGAATAAACGAGATCGACCAAGTCTACACCTTGTTCCCCGTATCTCCGCCAAAACAAGACCCCTTGCTCCTTTCACTGCCCAAATACATGAGCCACGTGTTATCCATCATCGCGCAAGCTTGTTCTAAACCGCGGAAAATCACCCTTTCCGAGCCGACGTAATCGATCCGCCGCAGCCCGTCGTCCGGCCCGCTTGGTGTGGCGGGGTCGCGGGGTGTGCCTACCCTCGCATAGTACGCTCGCGCAGCCAGTTTTTTCCGTCGGGCGGTCCAGCCGCTGTACTCTTTCTTGGAGACATGCTCCAGGAAGTGACGGGAGATGGCCTGAAAGACGTCCCCGCACGTGACCCCCCTCGCATTTCGAATTTCGATCGGCCAGGGGAAATGAGGCAATGGATCGTCCGTGACACATTCGATCCGCATTTGCATCACCGGAGGATGCGTCGCCGGTCGTGCAAAGTAGGTGGGGTCGAGAGGCGGTGTCGCGACCGAGTCTCGCGAGTTGTACGTGACGCCCCTGGGGCCTAGTGCGATATCAAAGGAGATCGGATGGGAACCATTACAGCGGTGCTGGAGGTGAGGGTCTAGTTGTACGCCGCGGGTGATGGGTCCCGGAACGTTGACCCAGTCGTGTAGCGCTGGCTGTAAGGCAGGTTGTTGAGCTGGTCTCGGCCGGTTTGGACGACTCTGCAAGTCGTTTGTGCCACGTAGACTGCTACGGACATTATACGGGCGTGTTGTCACCGAGGGATGGCGTTGAGGTGCTAGAACGACCCGTCGTAAAAACAACCGAATATGAACGCCAAAATAAGACATACTCGAATTCCAAACTTGGACGCGGTTGGGTGCGGAACAAGGAAAGTACGGGCCGTAAGCTGGGGTATCGAGCTTTCTTGCTCTCTTTCGATCGCTACCTGCTGAACTGACATTAACCTCGTGCATTCATTGAATATGAGTATCATTTTCTCACAAAACAGCACCGTGAACGACGACCAGAATCTGGAGGATGTTCCCTTTGGCTGCTTCGACACGACTGTGTACTGGTTGGCTCGGTTTCGTTTCAATGTGGCCCGCTCCCTGTTGGCTCCGCTTCCGGCGAAGTCTGAGCTCCAAGTCGACCATTTGAAAGCGGATGGATAGCAAGCTTGAATCCGGTTGGATGCAGGGGGAGCCATTCAGGGGGGATGAAGTGCTTGGTCGGAGAATAGGGATAGCCGTGGGGCAGGGATAGTTCGGAATGTGTGTCTGACCTTGTATTATATGAGAGGTACGTTGGGCGAGGGCGATGCTCCGATGAGTCCGATCAAGGAGATGCCAGGTGGTACCAACAAGACAATCGTGGTGACCACGAGGACGAAGCATCCCTTTACCACGCCCTCATCACACGCATTCGTTTCGTGTGGCCCGTCACGGTGACTGAGATGATGCGCACGTAGACCATCAGATTCTGAACGAGACTGTGGAGTTCTATCAAGTGGCGTGACATTTTGCGTCTAAGTCTTCTCTCAGAGGGCAAGCCCGTCATGCCATGGAGCACTGGCAGTAGTAACGGAACTCTGAGGGCATCATTGCACGGTGCGACAGACAACTGAAACCTACTACAAGATGTGTTATCAAGAGAAGCTCCGAGGTGCGGCTGAATTTCTACCTTCGAACGCTCACCGGGAGAATCGAGTTTGAATGACCTGATGGAAACCACGTTTTTTTTGGCTTGAAGGTGTGATTGATGGCATTGAGGGCAAGGTGTGAGTTCTCATGTTGCGCCCACCAGCGTGACCCACTCTTTCAACCCTTTTCACGCTCACTGCCTGCATCACCAACGCCAACCTTCCGCGGCTCCGGGCCGGGCCTCGGACCTTTGACGAATCATTCCTCTTCAGCCTTTTCACAAAACGTTCCACCTTTCTTTGTGTCACAAGCGGCACTCCAGCGTGACCTGTTCATGACGATTCTTCCTGAACCTGGAGTTGTGCCAAATATACGCGCCTCATGGAACCTGGGACCCCCTTTTCGTTTGGACATTGATAAGAGAGTCGCCGAACGCGAGGCAGTGGCTCCCCTTCTACGCGGGCTAGGCGCAAGGCCTTCGAGATAAGGGTACCCGTGAAAGTGGTAAGACCCCTTATGACTGTCCCACTGAACTGTCCACGTTGTTTATGAAAGGAATGTTGGGCTCAGATATAAATCCCTCCAACCCTTCGTTAATCGCCCTCATGGACGACAACGATGTTCCTAACGATGCTCAGATCGATTGATATGGTCATGGAAATGTGATCTCGAAGATTGCAACGACCCTACTCCTGAGAAACGGATGAATCCGCCTGCGACAACATCGTCCTCCCCTTCCAAGCCTAACTTCGGGCTCGAGCAAAGGATAGCGACGATATATGGTGTGGTTTGATCATCATTTGTTTGATTTCCGCCTGATGTTCCTTCACAGGTCGTCCGATGATGGCTTGAATTGGCTAGGGCGTATTCATGACCACTCCAGAGTGTCCGATCCGAGAGTGTTAACAGCCAACGACGAACCAGACCGCAGTGCGTTTAGGTTCCTGGGAAGTCGTCACACTCTCCTCAAAGATACCACATTCCAGACGGAAGCTGGCACTGCGTGATGTATCCCTCGTGCTCATCGTCTTCGTCTGCTGAATCGAACGCGTCGTCCCAGGCGACCACCGCACCAGGGGTGTTCCATGCGCCAGTCTTCAAGGCGACGAACTATGTCCTTGAGTCGATAGATCTAGACAAACGAGGAAATTTGTGTGAAACCTGACAGACGAGGAAGAGAAATAGAGATACCCATCCGCCTTTCCTCCTTCTAGGATCAAAGCACTGGCACACGAAGTTCTTGCACTCGTATGCTTGATCTCGACGGAGCCATTTGTATCGGGTACCAAACCATATTGCTTCAGACCCTGGCGAGCGTAACTTGGCGAGGACGCCCAGGTAAAGCTTATTCGCCTCATACATCATACAATGATTGGCACTACAGTATGTCAAGTGTTCGGTCAGCTGATAACGGACGGTACGGGATCAGAACGAAAAACATACGCAATAGCTGTGGCTTTTTGAGGGGCATAACGCCCACCATATCAAGTCCGGCGTGTTTTCCTCGACGGGCTGGTCTTCATAGGCGGATTATTCAGAGAGGAGGTAGGAGGAACTTGCCAGGTTTGCGGGTCTCTGCGAGGTGCTGCTCGGAGCTGTCGTTCGCCATAACTAAATCATGGATAACTAGTAAAAAGGTAAACATAGTGCTCGAAAGGAGACCGAACGACGAAACACTCACCCATCTAGAAGAACGGCAATGGGTCTATCGCCCAGCGCCTCAAGCCGTCGTCGATTATCTCTATCTGTTTGCAGTTTTCAAAGGGAACCAAGTATTCTCCCGAGGGCAGCGCGTACAGTGATACCGACTGTGGACAATTGAGTGTGATTGTTTGGATTGTGTTAACCAGAACGATTGTAAAATCAATTCACGTGACCACGTCGCGTGCTCGTCAACCAAAGAAGCCAAATTATTGATGTTCATCAGCCTCACCCACATAGTAGATCTCGCCCGCACTCCTTTCAGCCAGCACAAGTTCCCAACATCTCTCATTGACGCACGGCATGAAGTCTTTCACATCTTCCAACATCATCGCGATCTCGACCATGGTACTGTGCTTGTTCATCGCCGTACCGAGCGTCACGGGAAGAATCCAAAAGGATACAGCTGGCCTGTACAGAAACAACACGGATACACTGGGCCAGACTAAGCCCACGAAGCCTGCCGGAGTGCCCAAACCACATGACAACCATCACAACGCGTTGTACCCGAGCACACCGACAGCATCAGGGGAAGCGCGCAACAGAACGAGAACAAGAACAAGAAAAGTGCAGAGAGACGGGTCTCGCCGAAAAAACGCAACCAAGCCGACGGCGGGTGCGGGCAATTTGAAGACGCGATCGCGGGCGGCCACGCGGACTACTAGTGGCAAGCGGCGCCGCCAGAACGAACAGCCTACGCCAGATCCGACGGGCGCAGCGTCAACTTCAACGACGGTGTACATCAATGGAGCAGACGCTTTTGCGTTGTTGCTACCCAATTCCGGTGGTGAGTTACCTCGTTTGGCTCCGTTCCCCCTCGCTTCGAATTCTCAGTGTTATTTTCTTCCCAGAGATGGTGTCTAGTGCAGAACAGGACGCTATTGCATACTGCACAGACGGAAGTGGCTGCGGAAACTCGTTCCCTCAGGGGTTAATCACGGGGGCTGCGTATTCGACAGCGTCGGATGGATCGTACGTACAGGTGGGTGGCCGTCGTATTTCTATACGCAAACACGCCACAATCCACTGATGAACCTGTTGGTGATCGATTCAGATAACTGGATGCATGGACGCGAGCCAGTTCCCGTTCGCGAGCGGCGACGATGGCGGACAGTTTGACAGTCGATTCCCCAACGGTGCGCAATGCACGTTCGGAGGCTATGGAGCGAGCTTTATCGAACAGTAAGACTTTTCCAATGCCCATGCTACGTTTTGGCTGACTGTCGATGTTGCGTTGCACACCGTGCTTGCGGTTACAACAAAAGGGTGGAACCGTCTGCAAATCGATTTTGTCTCCGATGCTGCAAGGCTGCGGACGATCAGGAAAACTGTAATTCGCATCAAGATCGTGCTGGGTGTCCAGCTGCGATACCAGGCACCTACGCATTTGGGGAGGTCACTTGTTCCTAGTTCGGTTTGTACGCATAGATGGCACGCTGGGTCGTGGTCGAACGAGCTCTACTCTGGCTAGTATGGGAATGTGGATTGACGTCAATGGAATCGTTTTGTATCGTTATGTAGAGTCATTTCTGGCAAGGTGTAATATATCAGTACGTTGTCCGAGCTGAGTGGAGATCAGTGAGTCGGCAGTGTTGAAGGAGTTAAATTGTGTTACATCGTGCAAAATTCGAAGCCGTGCTCTCCGAGCGTGAAGCCCCGTCGCAGCCGCCACTTTTGATTGCAAAGGCTCTAGGCGGCAGAAAGGTGGACTCCAATGGACCCTTCTCCTTCACTATTCTTGAACGTGAATAACCTTGTTAGGAAAGATCATAGTCGACCGATAAATCTTGAGTGAAAGTCTCGTCTCGTCGCGTTGATCGCTTGAGTTAAAAGAACATTTACCATAAGAAATTTTAATTTGAATAAATTTATGAGGGTACAGGGTGCCATATTCAGAGTACAACGGGCCACAACATGCGCGACGCGACGTGGGTGAACTGAACAGAGTCAGAGTCGGTGACCACCAAATGCGGCAACTCACCCTGCTCCTGCTCCTGCTCCCAACCTCCAAGCCCTAACTTCTACGAAGCCAACCCGATGCCATGCCGGATGATGTGACACTTGAAGGGCTGACATTGAAGCGGAGCTCGATCGGCCCGGACCATGTCTGCGTTGAACTCCGTGCTCCGCACGTCCTTAACTTCCCTCAATGTCTTTTGATGAACACCTTTTCTGGCTCAGCGCTCAGCCTCGAATCAATATTGATAGGACGGCGGAGGTCGGACGGGTCTATTTAAATACAACGCCCGCCGGTAAGTGTGAGTGCTGACTGGCAGAATTCTGCCATGGAGGGTCTAATTTGCTCGGAGGACATAGCCTCTGCCTGTACAAGCTCTTGGGTCTTCCAGGTAGAACCGGAGCCAAGTGTAGGAATAAATTGGGAGCGGTCGCTTCCATCTCCAAAAAATGAAGTCATCTCCGAGGCAATAGATGTTGTGGTAGTTTAGCTCGCAGGGATCTACGGATCGTCTTTGGACGGTGTCCTCCACTCACTAGTGAGTCATGTGTTTTGTCGAGTCAAGGTGCTCATTGGCGACACAAGTATCATTTGATATGTGCACAGGTAACAGGGACGAGTGAAATCCACGCGCTGCACCGAGGGACAAATACTCGAATATCTATTCAACGGTATCATAGTGCTCTCGTTACTTCTCGTCCGCTTTTGGATGTTGACCGGTCGACCGGTCGACCAATAACCGTTCATGTGAGACCATTTTGGTCATGCAGTGGCAATTTGATAACAGGCAGTATATCCTGTTCAACCAAGTTTCTGTTTTTATACGCCACTTCTATCTCTACAGTGATCCACCACGTATACAACATGTCTACCGAACGGTATTTGGACCTCGAGCGTGACAAGCACATACTTGTTCGTATCATTCGTTTCTTCGGTTTATTGACTGCGCTGATTCACGTGGATAGAAGTGTCGCCAACTTTATGCACCGCGACGTTTCATGACCCAGCTTCCTGATCTGTATCGCGTCGCCCCTTCCAACCCAGAGCCGCCAATGGTCCACTTTGCGATCCCCATATTCGACATCGTAGTCCTCTACGAGTACGCAGAGAAGCACGGTCTGACCGCATACCTCCTCCATCTCCCCCACATCGTATCTCCCGTGACACTCCTCTTCGTAGCACAGCACTTGTCGAAACGCGTGCAGCACAAACTGGCGTTTGGCTGGCCACTTGGAGGAGATACAGCGGATTGCGACGTTTTCCTCGGGCTATACGACAACTATACGATGGAGCAGATGCCAGGAGGCGGGGATCGAGAAAGGCTCGTTAGGATGGTGCAAGAGGCGCTGGGATTGGATCAGTCCGTGCGACCGAAATGGTACCTCGACATGCACACTGATCCACTGAAGCGAGACCCAGACGAGAGTGATCAGGTCAGTTCTCAGTTCTCCATATCTTGCATTACTCAGCATATGCGTGCCTATCGATAGTGACACCTAGTGACATATTCATATTGGAGATAGTGTGCAAGCACTCCACTGCCAATTTTCTTTGTTCCGAGCCGCTCATATTTGACACAAGCGTTCTAAATACACGACCTGCATATCTCGCGTAGAGCCGATGGGATGCCGAATATTCATGTACATCTACCCTTCTCGAATCGACAGTGGTCTGCTGCGCCTATATCAATTCAAAGGTACGGTACATGCCGAGCCTGTACTGCTGAGTCTTGCAGGTTCTATAGGATCTAAAAATGTATCAAGCGTACCGCATACTATGTTTATAATGATGTCATGACGTCAAATCGCCTGCGGCCCATCCCGGAACTTGGCCTGCAGGCGAACCTTCCTCAAGACTGCAGCTCTTCCGTACTTTCCCTTGTTCCCGCGGAACGGAACATACGGGGAGCTCCAAGACTCAGACTGCGCCCTCGGCAATGTACCACAAATAACGATTTGTCATGCTGTGGGTCGGCTTTCCCGGAAAATACCACGGTACGGTTCAACACGGAGCTGGGATCCGTGACCATTTGGCCGCCACTGGATTACGATCGGCCGACTCGGAGCTTGGGGCCTGGGTCATTCGAATTACCAGTGTGGAGCGAGAATTTCTCCCTTGGCACCTACACAATTATTAGCGGCCATTCAACGCCGCGGGACGGACTATGGTCACATCATTGTCATGGGTCAGGATGGATCAGGCCTTCATGCCGCGGCAATTGACCGACGCCGGAACTCACTTCTTCAAGCGTCCTCATCCCATCCCAATCTGGCGCGCACTTAACTCAAATGCGCACAAAGAAAGGAGGATAAATAAGGCCGTGCCTGCCGGTGATGCACCTCACGAATATTTGCGCGCGCTAGACTACTGGCACTGCCAGGAATTGGCTGTGAGCGGAAAGAGTCCGTGAGCCAGAATAGCGTCGCCCCACAAACATCCAATACTGTAGACGCCCCGGTGAGCGGCACCCCTAGTAGAATTGCACCACGCCAAAGCACCACGCATGGCCTCGCCAGCTCCCGCCGTGCGAGCCGAGTCTAGGTGCGATGACTGAGCACTGCTGCATGGATCCACCTTGGGCTGGGCAAGTCTAGATCTTCAACAGGATTGTCCCAGGCTTTCTAACTGCTGACACAGACGACCAAGGGATTCGGCCATGTCGCCGATCTCTGCAAGGCTGAAAAAAAAAAAGTCGAAATGATGACTAAATAGAACCACACGGCGTCAGGCTAATGTGGCCATCCTTTTTTCCGCATCAAGAACCTGTGATAGGAGCCGAGTGTTCAGAAGAGTCGATGCGTCCGATCGCATCTGTTTGTCATATCACCCAGATGGCGCAGCAGCAGAGAAGATATGAACACCAGCGGATCGTTTCATAAATAATTCCAAGACGGAACGTCAAGGCTTTCCTGTGATCAATTTTGATACCCCCGCAAAAGACGGACGGTTCGAGCCGTTCGTATGCGTCACCTCCCGCGCGCGCCAGTCTGAGTGACTATTCACGGTAGCCGCCCACACAGCCTACGGTAATAGAATTGCTTCTGATCGGCCTATTCCCTGTATGAATGGGGACGCGCTCTCCCGGTACTTACGACGTAAACGGAGATATTCGTTCAACGATGGTCATCATGCTTATGGAAATTCGGAAACGCCAGTGCCAGAAGAAATAGTATGAGTGGCAGTGTAGGTTTATTAGTCAGCCGACTATTGCGAGTTGTTCAACTATAACTCATTCAAGGCATTGCTGATGTGACTTTAATTTTAGGAACATGCTCCTCCACTATCCAGGTGAGTCGCACCATATGTCTTACGTAGAGCCTGCGGGGAGCTAATCCCATGATTAAGGTAAGGTTGTCATTTCGCTGACTCTTGTTTCAACTATGCAGTATATGTTGCTCTTCTCCGAATCGGGTCAATGATTGCGGGAAAACCTTGATTGATGCCCGGGTACGGCGCAAGGGATGATTTGTCTTGCTGTATTCCCGGAAAATAGAATAAGCCT
>JBBPOJ010001660.1:0-12192 GCA_038091395.1 Leccinum rimulosum | reverse complement strand
CGCAGTACCGGCCACGGCTGCGGCTCCCGAGGACGAGCCTGCCGCCAGGCTGGAAGTGTTGAGGGCGACCAGAGTCCATGTGGGTGTTTTTAGAATATTTGCATTGGCGTGGCTGATCGATCGATCGTTGTATCACAGATCGCAAACAAGTTTGAAAAATGCCTAGAGGCTATATTGCAAGACGATTCTCGGTTTGCCACCCCGTGACCAACAAACCTCATAGACGGGCTGGTCACCAGACTAGCAGCAATTGTTCGCTCGTGGAAATGGACATATAACTGTGAGTCGTTCTTACGGGCGAGCTGCTGGAGTCTGGACATTGAAGCTTTGAAGCTTGAAGTCTTCGACGCGTCACACGCTTCTTCTCTTCTCGTCCTCTCCTGTAGATGAGTCCCGATTGACTCTGAACATCCAGAATCGACGATGTCGGCCTTTTGGAAACACCCAGCTGTTCCCAAGTTGCTTCGCGAGCCAGACTGGAGTTAACTTGCACTGCACCACTAGACTACCCGGTGACCGGTCCTCCGCACGTGGAACCTGCAGTGGAAGTTGTTTCTTAGGATTTCACTCACGGGTTGGCACACTCGCTGCTGACCCTCCCTTCGAGAGCGTGGTTGCTACTCCTACGAGCAACTGGTAGTGCTACCCCTGTCGACGGGCAGACGCTCGACACGCCGGTTCCTGTGGACACAGCGGTGGCAGAACCTCCTATTCCACCCGTCGTTGACTCGGCTGAGACATGCTGAGGAAATGCAGAGCCACCGGCGGTCGCCCAGGATACGCATAATAATGGTCCTCCGGCCAAGGTGACTGTTGGCCCTCTCCGTATTTCGCATGGTGTTTTACATAGAACCTCCTCCAGCTGTCTTACTTTTCATCGCCAATCTCTCTGAGCCAGAACTTGCGTTGTTCGATCAGCTTGAAGTGGAGTGGATTCGCAGAGGAGGTTCACGAACTTCTTGAGAATCGGCTAACGCTCTATTACGAGCCCTTGAACAGCGTCTTTGAGGCGTTCCGTCAGGATGAGGATATACTTTCTCGCATTCCCAATAGCTTTGAGGGTGAAATCGTACTCGACGCCTACGATCCGCGGTTGACGATTTCTGGGGTGAGCGATGCGTTCGAGTGGAATATTGTCGTATGCTGACATGTGAGTAGGACAACATACATTCAGGTGAAATTGGTTTACACGATTATCTGACTTTGCAGGACCTCTTCGACCTCTCATTCGCACCATCATAAATGTCGTTTATCATTCGAATCTACTGCAAAAGAACGGATTCGGCAATTGAACGTGAAGGTTTGTCTTGCCTTTCGTAGTCGACGCCCGTATTAGCTTGATTCACAGAACATCACGAGCCTTATGATATGCAAGGAACGACCCGTCAAGGAATCCGAAACAGGTCCCCAACCCTTACTAGAAGAAACTGCACAAGAGAACAATGAACCGGACGACAATCCGGTATTCATGATCCTGCAGGTGAATAGGTTACCGGGAAAGTAGTCCATGTTCTTGAGGTCGAAGATGACTACGATGAGGACAAGTCGGTGGTGACCCCAACTCCTGCACGCACAGTCCTTGAATCCGCATTAGGTATGTCCTCCGACTCTGCTTTCTCTCTCTGGGTGATTAATGCGACGTCGAGCCCCCAGCCAAGCAAGAGGATTTAGTTCCAAGCAGTGACGATCTTGCCGCTAGTGCATCTATGAAAGAATTCGAGAGCAAGCTTGGGACTTGAGCAGCTCGGCATGTCCATGTTTCGGGTATGAATAAAATGGACTCGCGTTCCAGATTTTTTTTTCTTGCCCACCCCCGCAGATGCTGTCGCAGTCGCAGTCGCAGTCGCAGTCGAAGTTGCAGTCGAGGACGTCCATGTCTGAGGACGATGCGGCATACTCTGCTCTCCTCGCACAAATCCTCTCAGATTCTTCAACCAATCGCAACGCTCGTCTCATGGATCGAGGACCAGTACGACTTTGCCCTCAGAGCACTCGGACTTTCCTTTTGCGTCCTCCCGTCCTCCCTGACCGTCACCCTCCCCCTCCCTCGGCGCACACCGAGCTTGCTCCGTAGACCGTCCTGACTCCCCTCTTCTTCCCCGTCTCTCCTCCGACCGCACTTCCTCCCCTTGCCCATCCTATGATGCACTCTTCTTTCCCCAGCCGGACAGTTCTACCGGAGCGTCTCCGTGCTCTCCGCTTCATCGTACAGGAAATGGCTCACTGGAAGTCCGACGCCGTCCCCCCGTCCCCCCTGTTTATGACAAGGTATGTTTCCTTCTCTCCCCCTTCTCTTCTGCTTCCTCACCGTCCACGGCCCCTTTCAGCGTCCCTTGCCTCCCCTGCCTCTTCTGTAACCCAATTTCACTCGTCCCGTGCAAT
Source organism: Leccinum rimulosum (assembly GCA_038091395.1). Lineage (NCBI taxonomy): Eukaryota > Fungi > Basidiomycota > Agaricomycetes > Boletales > Boletaceae > Leccinum > Leccinum rimulosum. The sequence goes on along the minus strand of JBBPOJ010001660.1, from coordinate 9,810 downwards.
GCGCTCCCGCTCCACTTCCACCTGCATCTCTCGTCTGCCCTCCTTCACGAGTACCTTCTCGTCAGATCAGAGCCAGCCTCAAGAGATCCCCCTCTTCCCGTGTCCGTTATCGTTCACGGCGAATTTCAGCATGATCTCGTTCTCCGCCACGAGCGTACCTCCACAAGCGTGGAGACTCTTGTCTCATGCATTCGCAGGACCAGGACGTTCAGTTGCTACCTGGCCAACGACAGTGACGCCGAGGACAAAGAGAAGACCAAACCGAGAAAGTCGTTGAGCAAGAAATCCTCTCTTGCTTCCCTCCGAGCCTCATTCTCCCTCTCTAGAGCCTCTTTCAGCTCGCAGCGTCCTGCCATGTCTTCCTTTGAAGAGGTTCCTCCCTTACCACATCGCCCACTCTGATGTCACCGCTTGCAGCAGACAATGCAATGCCAGTGGAAATCTTGATTTTCCCAAAGCCTCTGCTTTCGAGAATATCATCTCGGGCGAATCTACTGACTGGCTCCCTGCCCCCCATCCCTCAGTCGGCATCCACGGTCAGTACTTTCCTGAGCGCCTCTCAGCTCTCAATCTCAGTTATGTCGGCATCGGAGTCCCGTAGTTCTTTAGCATGTCCCCTTGCCACCCCAATCGCGTCCCGTATCTCCCTCCTTCCAACTTCCAGTAAGCGGACGTCTTTGGCGTCTGCAGCAGGCGTCGATCCTATGCTCTCTTCAAGCTCAGCGCCTGCAGCTCCGGTGGCTGCCCGGTCGAAATCAATCTTTCGGTTGACAATAAAACCAAAAAGTATCAAAGCGCCTATGATGACAATGACCAAGGGAGCGGTGGCGACATTGTATAGGCTCTCTTATGCCAGTCATGCTTCTCTGCCTTTGCCCACTGCTGTGCAATCCAGGATACCCCAGGCCTCGACCAAATTCACTCTGCCGGCGAAACTGGCGAACGTGATTGCAACGCAATCACGACACATCCCTGCACTTGCCAGCACGGGTCCAGGGGCTCATACATCGAAGTTTCCTGTGTTACCTACTCGTATACCTGCAAAAATTCCACGAGCGATTACAACCCTGGAAAAACCGCCCACGGAAGTTGTGGCCTCTGTTCCTCCATCATCCAGTCTTTGTGGGTTGGCGGTGTTGAATCAGTTCTTCGACACGAAGAAGCCTGAGATGAATGGGAAGACGAAGACACTGAAGGGAGGACGAGGAAGACTGGATTGATCATAACGCTGCTTCGAACGAGAGCTCCGCGACCCTCAGTAAAGCGTCTTCAACAAGAAGCTACAATGAAGTGGAACCAATCGAGGAATTCCAATCAAAATCCTGAAACTCTGCCGGGTACGTCTATGTGCGATTCCGCTCTTCGTATGCTAAAGCGGGATTAAAGCGACCACAGATCAAATGATATGGTGGACTGCTTCGATCAGCAACTTCGTCCACTGCTCCGCCGTGCTCGTGATTGTACGGTGCAAGGACAATGTCATTGCAGCGTTAACTGATCATCTCTGTTTGGGCATTCCAGTAACCTCTTCCACTCCTACTATTTTTTGCCTACGTCGACATCACATTCATCGAGCCCATCACCAAGATCGAATACTGGTTTTTGTGAACTTTGCGTGTAGTAGGTTCTACGCCGTACATTTTCTCTTTTTTTCCTGTGTGGTACGCATGACTGACCTTTCCAGTGTAAAATAAAATGATATTGGATTAGCAAGACGGGAGGTTTGTGCATGATGTGTACTCGAGAGCATGATGGTATATCTTTTTTTGCAAACTTTTCGCCTGGTCTGCCAGGGATCCATTTTTTCGTCAAATATCACGGGTATACCCCCGGGTACCAGCACCTGTGCCCGTGGGATTTTCCAGTGGGACGGAAACGTGACGCGGCGACGGATGCGACATGTTTTTTTTTTTTTTTTTTTGAGAGAGGCACAACGGCGAGAGGCAAGTGGCAAGCCTAGTCCCTAACGCACGGCACAAGGCAGGACGCGACATGTTACAACTTGTATAACTTGACTCGACGACGGTGCGCATGCACGTCTTCTCAATGCTCACTTACAACAACGTCGACGACGATGTGATTGTGTGTACGCACGCACCCTTATGCGCAACGTCGACGGCAACGATGCACGCACACATCCCCCTCACCGTCCCTCACGCGTAACGCGCGTCGACGAAGTCGGACGAACGGCGTACCACGACGCAAAACGCGGCAACGTCAGCAATACGACAACGACAACGACTTGCCGCCGCGTGCCGGTGGGCACTGGCCACCATCACCACCATGACAACGACTCAAACAATGACGACGGCGACGGCGAACGACGCGACGTTGACCGGCAATGATTTTTGCTCGTACTGTAGCTTTATTTCATTTACGAATGCCTGTCCTATTAGTGTACTACCGTGTAATATTTTTGCCTGTTCGAACCCGGAAATATGGCCCTCCCACAGAACCCATACACCCTCATAACACATACCTCACGGGCTCTCCCGAGGAATATGGGTTACAAGGGGTTCGACTGTAGCTTGTTCCGGTACACGCATGGCCGACGCAAACACTTGTCGTCTGTGCACTCAGATCGTACACACTCACTTTGGTCCCTCGCGTGGTAAGCTTTCACGCGACCCACCACTTCGTTCCTTATTTCTTCCGACAGAAAGTCGTGTCCGCGCTGTTAATCCACGGTCGTATATCCCTCCCGCAGTACGTCAGATTAGGCTGAAGTCTCGGACCGTGCGCGCAACGATAATCGTGCTCGTACAGCACCACGTTCTCTGGCATGCCCGTACCGAAGACCAGGGTGAGATGCTCAAGTTCAACACGCGACTCGCGTGTCTGTTGCGGTTGAGGTTTGGGCGGGACATGTGGCAATCGGAGAGTATGTTTGGTTAGACGGTGTGTATGCTCGCATGGGTTTTTGTTACATTCGTTGGCTGAACGTTGAACGGGAGCCGCGTTTCCTTTCCCCTTCTTTCCTGCTCTGTTTTCAGGGTTGTATGAGATCATACAAACTGTGTTGGATCACGAGAAGCTTGGACCGCCAGATATCATCCATCTCAACTTGAATACGGCCCCAAGAGTGTGTATCTCACTCGCTCTTCTTCTTGTGTAGTTCCGACGGACCACTCGGTTTTGGAAATAGGTTTCAGCATGTATGCGCAATCATTGTACAAGCTTGTGTCCAAATCTGTATCTCGAGCCATTCTCTCGCACAAAATCCTGGTTTCCCGACTGCAAAGGAACTTCGGGAGGCCAAGGTGACTACTGAGGCGAGTAGGAGGAGAGAGTACTAGGAGGAGGAAGCAGAGAAGGTTGGGTTGGTGCGTGTCGTCTGGGGTATTTTCTGTAGTTCTGAAAGGGACTGATCGGCCAGTTTAGAACGGAGAGCCAAAGAGCAACCGAGTGCGTGCTCGACCAAGGCAGGGGTTCCAGTGGATTCAGCCCAAGCGACTGAACCTCTGCCTGACTGCCGTCCCAGAAGAACAAAATGCCGGAGGATGTTGTAGATGTGAGGTACCCTTGGCTTGTCCAGAGCGATTTTTTGATCGGTTCGTAGGACAAAGTCTGCTTTCGGGTGAACTTTGACACGTTCAACATCCACATCCGCAACAAGGTACGTTCTCGGAACCCACCTGTCTTGATCACAACGTTGATGAAGTAGACGTAGCTCGTCGAGAGTGCTGTAGAAGAACGTTTTAACCGTAGTGCCGCCATAGCTATGGGCCCTGAAAGCGACGGAGTCGAAACAACAGTCCGTTTCCGAGATATGCTAAGGTATGTCAGTTCACCTGTGGGTGCCTGCACGCAGAGGATCAACTGCTCATGTATTTGTATTTGTGATCCTACTTCCATTGCGGCTATAGGGATGCTTATTACCAGACGACGAGGATCTGTCAGAAGGATTCGCGACTACCTACAAAAAATCCTCTTCCATACAAAACTACTTTGGCCTCTCAGCCCGCACAGACAACCCGATGCCGGTAAGTAAAGCGGCCCCCTACGTCATTCTCAGGGACTTGAACAAGATAGACGTCGAGTTTGATACCATTAACAAACGGACGAGGAGACATATATTAGAAGCAAGTGACGAGGGAATGTCATGGGAAGGATGATATACGGATCGTCAGACTATTGTTGGACGTGGGGAAAAACAAGTCAGTATTATCTTTTCGATAGAGAAACATACTTTATTGTGCCTTGGTCATAGATAGCCAAAGTGGCGATGATGGCCAACAAGTATGTTCGACCGTTGTTGTCCGAGCTCTGTTTCTTTGTGATATCGACGCAGGAGGTTCTGCGAAGTGCGGACCGCAATCCGACGCGCGAACGTTTTTTCTTTCGTGAGTCGTCTCGGACAGCGTGGATAAATTGTTGCTCAGTGGCTTTATTTCTGTAGGCACGTCGACCGGACAAAAACCTACACGGCACTCCTCGCGAGTCTTTACAAGACGCGGTTCAACATTGGCATGCGTCGACAAGCGGAGCAGGAGGAGTCGAACACCAAGGCTGTCTTGACGAAACGAGAGTGCACGGATGTCGCTCTCTGTTGATGCGCATGGAACGGGAGATGTTGGAGGAGTGGGAGTGAAAACGGGAGATGCTGGACGTGAAGTTGGAGACGCGGGCGAAGGACTTCGGCGGTGTTCGTTCTGAGGGATCTTGATTCGGGTGGTGGTACGGATGCTATGTTCAATGATTCATGAGATATGCTCTTACTATCGCCGATGCAGATGCAGTTGCCCTACGTTGTCTGCTCTGCGACTCAGTCCCCGCCCACTCGCGCCTCCTCTGGAGTTCAATACACTCTGCCTGAAGTACGATAGGCATACAATCTCTGTTGCTAACTAGTCATCGAGCGACAGCTACGAATACGACGGATGCTCATTAAAACGGTACCGGTCCCAGTGAACACGCGACGTCCTTCGTGGCCCGCTGAGGTCGATATCTTGCGGTTACATACATAATTTAGGTTGTGGGTTTGGTTGAAGGTCAAAGAGAGCCTTGGCAACAGCGAGTAATTATGCGAAGCCTCAGTCTTTTCGTTGTGGATTTACTGACTCTCTGGTACTTCCTAGAAACGCGTTCCCAGTTCTGCAGTCGATACAGGCACTATCAAGTCTCCAAATCACTTGGCTGTCGATCTGCCCGGCTCAAAAACCAGGATCTATTCTGACTTTCCAGTTCCAACCTCTCCAAGTTCAAGTTCTGCTCCCACCTGCGGCCTTCCAGGCCATCAAATTTATGACTGGGGTACATCCCCGTACACGAGGTCCCGCTCGTTCCTAGCACAAGTTATTCTAGAGGCAATGTTCTCAGAGCTCGTCAATACCATAGGCATGGCAGATCTCCGTCACTAGGGCAAGGCCGGATTACTGGCTACGACGTCGGGAATGCTGATGGCAGCCGAACATCATTCGTGCGCATAAACGACCAATAAATGCTTCGAATACTGAGGAGGATTCACATTGGGAATGATGAACCGGAGGGGAGCGTGCTTTGGATAATAGCCTCGAGCCCCCGCGTCGCACGACTCGTAACGGAAAGCGGATGCCCAAGGTGTGTCAACTTTAGTTCCTCCCTTGGGTCGCATCGTGCTGGGCATGGGCAACATCATCGTCGAGGACACGAGCGCCGAACTTACGGCGTAATAGCCTAGCGTGGCATTAACATACAGGATCGGCATCAGTTTGAAGCGTTAGAGGCTCCTCGCTACGAGTTATGTTTATGTTTATGTGGGTATGTATGGTTCTTCCACGTTGCCCAGTTTAGATTTAATCATCCATCACAGAACAAGGAAGACGAACCAGATAAGGCGCGTTCGCAACTTCGCATGCTTTCTCGCTGGTCTTTGAAATACGGGGAACACAGGAACTTTGACATCAGATTCATACTCCACATCGCTGTCGACTTACGATGCGGCATGTCGACTCTCAAGGCGGCGTAGGCAAGAGTGAGTCATGTAACTTCAGGAGTCTCGAATGGGTGCGTAAAGTTTGCAGGATGGTGAGACTGCAAGATGTGGGTACTACTATGTTAACGTTGAGGTACAACGATGATTTATAAACGTGCCTGCCGTCGCTGGCTGGTTTATGGAAATCCGATGGTCATGTCACGGTACTATGCAGTTCAACGTTATTCTAAAGCGTCGCTCTGCTATCTGGTGACCAAACCGCCGTCTTTCCATGCAGTGTGAACTAAACTGTCGATAACTAGACGGTCTGGTCTGATCACCATAGTTTGGAACGGCCAAAAGCCATGTACTTGGTAAGTAATGCCCAGACTCCGGGAAGAAGTCTGGGATCAAACTAAACAGTAAAAATAGCATAAGGAGGGACTCGGATGTGGTCGCCGAATCCTCCCACCCGTTCCGAAGCGGATGTCGGATGTAGATAATCGATCAACGTACATTTCTTCCACTTGCCCCCTCGTCCTCTACTTCAACTCTACATTCCACATTCTCTTCAACAACAGCATCTGCAACGTCGTCTCGGTGCCCCACTTCAAGACGGGCGGCATGAAGCTCTGCAGCAAGAAGATGAGACAGGAAGAATATCTGCGCAAAATCGGGGATGAGGTACTCCATTGAGAACATATCATCCCTTCCTACGCCCGTCGCTGTCGAACCGCAGACGCTGACTCAAAAGCACGCGCGAGGTAGCCTTCTTCTACCTGAACTCCAGAAAGGGTATGTTCCACTCATTCTTCCGCTTGATGGTTTGATGATTTGTTGATAGTTTGCACGTCGTCATCAAGGAAATCATCTTCGTCTCGCTCCTGTGCCAGGCGGGATCAAGTCCATGGCGCTTAAGGGCATCATGAATCTCCAGATCACCCTCGCACCGTTCTCAGACCGATCGACCTTACAATCGACTTGCAATTCAAGCAGCACCCGCCTGTCGCCGAGTTCAAGGGAAAGTGATCGCGCTCAAGGACCTGCCGAGGGCATTCCTGGCTGGGCAAGCGCTCATCCTGCATAACTATGAGCCAGAATGAGAGTTACGGCACTGCCTCCGTCAAGTGAGTATTGTTTTCGCTTTCTCCCTTTTCTTCTTATTATATTCTCGCAGAACGCTAACCCATCCGATTTCCCACATCGGATGTACCAGCGACGGCACGCGCGACTGGAAAACCATGCTTGCTGTTGCCGGTAATGTTCTCAAGATTTGCGAAGACTTGGACCAGTGACTCGAATAGGCTGCCACCGCTGTCAATGGAACTATTCCGGACTTTTCATTTGTCGACTCATTCGACGATGAAGACCATGTCGCTGATGCAAACAGGTCCAGTGCTGGCAAAGACGACCCAAGTTCAAGTTTGCGATGCATAAAACGGCAGGACGAACTTTGGCTATGACTTACGTAGAAACGTCTGGGACATTCGACTTCGTAATTGGGATCACGGGACTAATATCCCTCAGTATGTAACCATGTAGTATCTCAGTCTCCCTCGCACTGATGTATGGATCATGCAAGTCAAAGACTTTGCAGCGGTGCCCGCTTTCCGACGAGTGCGCTGGCCCTTCCCCTTGCTAACCTGGAGAACGTCGCTTTAGAGGGTAGCGACCAACCTCTCCCTGTCAGATGCATCGAGATCTTGGACGCACGCGGGCGAGCGAGCTAGCCGGATAACGTCACCGCTAACCGACCTCTCCAGATCCGGGCCATCGAGATTTTGGACGCAATCTGCGTGCTTATGTCACACGTAACGGTGAGATCGCCGATTTAGAGATCCAGCGAGATCTGATCTGATCTGGATTGCCCTTTATAGGTCACCGCACAAACAGGATCATGCAGGTTGAGGTATATAAAGGCGAGTGTTTTCTTCTGTCGCCCTCATCCCTTCGCTGACCTCTTTTTTGATCTGCTACTCTCTTTCTTGCATCCATGGCCCTAAACGATGATCGGCGTGAGGGTAGACGTGGTTCCGTCGCTCAAGACGACGGGGAGAGTGCGAGTAGCGGACGGAAGCGTTCGCTCACGAACGCTCTCGAGTTAGGGCCCAGGAAGCGACCGTACGTTTGGCCGCATCAATAATAATTTCTCTTTATTGACAATCAATTCAGAAGTGTGCCGGACCCTTTAGTTCATCACGGGCGGCACTTCGGTCGAGTGGTTCACGCGTTTTGTAACGTGCAAGCGTTACTGACAAATGGATTGACACTCATGGGCGACATCGAGGAAAATGGCTTAGATTCGCTCACGACTCAGTGAGTAGCATCCGGAGCAGTTGTCTTGCACGCGAACCGAGCCATGATATTCTCGAAGGCAAAAGCAGGAATATGCTGTATTTCGCGAGCTGTTGAGAACGATCCCGGGGCTCGAGACTCGGCTCATGGAATCGTCGGAGGACGACATCATGGGCATAGCAGAACTGGTGAGGTTGCTCATTTTTCTACTGTATTACTGAGTACTACTAACGACTGCGTATAGGTTCAGAAAGGTGCCAACAGCGCAAGGGCTGACGATACAAAAGGGATGAAGGCAGCAATTATCGACTGGATCACCCCCAAGGGTCAGACCCTTACTCCTCATATCCCTCGCAACGTGAAATCCGGTCGCGGATTTCACCATGAGCGCACAGGAGCGCTCCTTTGCCCTGCTGGCTTCGAGTGGCAGAATATCGAGTACGTATCTGATTTGATTTCGCATGAAATCCTGACGTAGCGTCTGTAAAGGATTAAGGAAAAGTTAAAGAATGGTCAAATCCATGTTGCGGGGGATCAATGGCCGATATTTTTGTATGCCAACTATATGTATGATGCTGAAGATCCCTGGAATGGTCTGCTTCGCAGTGGGCTCCTAGTTTGTGTGCGTCTTGCTGCCTTCCATGACAAGAATAAAACTGACTATCTTTAGGCTTATAAGCACGTATTCACCTCGCCCAGCTCCGTAGATCAGGAACCCAAGGCCACTCGGTCCGGTAACGCACGCATCCATGGCATGCGCAGCGTAACAAAATCCTCAATCGCTTACGTTGCAACTCAAGTAAGATGTGTTGTACTACTCATTTCTGCTGTGATACTGACCGTTGAACCACTGTAGGCTCGATTTTCGCTATCGTCGGCACAGGTATTTTCCCGCACCGATCTCATCACTGACTCGGAGCGTTTCTATAATAGCATAGTTGATTTGCTTAATGATCTGGAGGAGAAGGAAGAGGTTGACCAATTACTTCTATGGTGGAATAGGCAGATATTCCCTCTCTACACAGAGAGTGAACGTTTGCCATCAAAGAATAGTGCACTTTCGAGGATTCGTGCTAAGCGAGCAGAGTACCGGGCAGTGGCAGCGGCAGCAGCCAATGAGGAATAATACTACCTAGATACCCCCGGGCCTGTTTTGATGGCACACAAATATTATTTTTATATATTGTCTTCCTCTATCAGTGTGATGATGAGAGAGTCAATCATTTGTAATCATCTAGTCGGAGACTCGAAGTAATGAAAAATCTATAATGTAATCCACGGAGGGGTATAAGATAGTCAATGCAATTTAGATTAATGTTGTAAGATCTACCATGCAGGGAATATCTGGCACATCATGCTTGATTTAAATTGGGCACATGACTCATGAAGGAAAGGATGATAATCAATGAAATTGAGGATGAAATTGTAACTACTATCTACATGGCGCTAGTTAGAACATCTCCCAACCTGAGTCTGGTGTCAATCCATGACATGCAGATAGTAGTTACAATTTACAAAGCCATGACATAGATTCACATCAGATTCACATTGGGAGATATGGCCATCAGTGTCATCCAGAAACAAAAATTATGGTAACTTTCCACAATTATACTTGGGATCCA
>JBBPOJ010001659.1:0-12208 GCA_038091395.1 Leccinum rimulosum | reverse complement strand
ATGCATTATGCATTATCCACTAAATTTGCACTGAACCACAGTGGGATCCGACAAAAGGTATGCAGTATGGAGGTTATGCATTATGACCGTATGCATTATGAGATAATCTACTGTACCCCGGGCCTAACGGGTCCAGACTTCTTGTTCAACGTTCGTCCTTTCAAAGTACTATGTACCCAGCACTATTTATCGAAGAGATCCTACGTATCATCTTTTCTTATCGTTATCATCAAACGTTTCAATTTCTTGCCCGGCGACCGCCCTCTAGCAGACCCGAGCCTTCAACTCAGTGCCGACTCTGGATGAACCTTTATGATCTGCCACGGTTAGTGTGGTGTCTTCCTAGTGCGTGTCGTGTGAAAGACATGGGTGGTGGTAAACACACGAGGATGGCCTCTGACCTTGCATTCTATGGCTAGTTCTGAAACTGACTCAGATGTATGTGCTGGAGAGAGACCTGGAAGTCGCCCATGGCTTTTGCAAATAGTTGAGCCGTTCGAGTCGATCCGGATACTCTCGCGCATCACAGACCGAGTCACTCTTCCCGAATCTCAGGCTAAGGTGATTAAGCCTTACAGTCGTGGACGATTTCGCCCCTCTCTCACACCTCATTTTGTTGTCAGCACCATCGTGCAGGGGTTCATGCGATTGCTTTAATTAAGCTCTCATGCCATACGGGATATGTTGATACGTTTTCGTGGCGAGTGGTCTTTAGCTGCCTTCAGCGACATTATGAATCAGCACATTCGCCACTGGACACGCCTCGAATCGGTCCATGGACTGCCCCGACATGAGCATGGACATCGACACGTTTTTCCATCTCTCCCGCACGCCTTCTTTGACCCGAATTGATTGACCAAATCGAAACATCCAACCACGTATTCGCGTTTCCTGCGCTAAAGTCTATGACTTTGAACAGCAGAGTTCCCGTATTACATAACTAGAAAGTGGCCGGCGTTGCCGGCTAGTCACCTTGCTTGCGGTCAAGTTAGGGAATGTAATCGTAGCGGCGCCGGAGAGTTGTGCGGACTTTCATTTTTGATAAGTAATAATGTAAAGTATTAGCTAATCCCTTTTTTTTGGGTTGACCTTCTACCTTCAACTTCACCCATTTTACGCCCCAGAGTACCGGTGAGATGTTTGATGCGTTGTATGGCAATGCTCAGCCTCAGTGATCCGGTCTGGTGTGAAAGGGTATTTGGTTGAAACATTGTTCCTACCCAAGAACTCTGGGGAGACACTAGATGCGCTGTATGGCAGCGCTCAGTGTCAATGAACCAGATTGGCATGATGTTGAAGTATCTATTCTTCACCCCCTTCAATAGCATATCCCGCTGTGCTGACATGCTTGACACACTCGTACTCGGTCTCGCTCAACTCATCAAAGATGCTATACGATGACGACTGCAAACGCTACCAACCGGGTGCTCAATCTGTCCAACGATGACAGTTGCCAGAGGTGACTGCTCCGGTGTCGATGGCCACCGGTAGCGGCCTCCCAGTGGGTGGTGGTCATGTACAGCGACGTTTGTGACGTCCATATGTCCAATCAGTGAATATTAAGCAGCCCTATATGCTAACTTATTCTTATTATATGAACTTACCCACTCTCTCAAAACAAAGCGGCGCAAGAACATCTTTGCCAAGCCCGGAGGATCACTCGACCCAGCCTCGTAAATGGTTCTCGGTCAAGTACACGCACGTCGACATTAGGGGCAGACAGTGCCCGACCCAACGCTTCTGTTCTCGGTCAAGCACATGCACGTCGACATCAGGAGCAGACACTCCCCCGTTTACCATCTCGGATGGTTACTCATCCATTTGCGAGGGATTGTTGTCCAGCATTGATCTTCTCCCAACGCTTCCTTTGAACGTGCTCGTTTTTACAGTCGCGGTCGGTAGTATTACACGTTTTGGGGTTTATAATACATTTAGTTAGTCACAAACGGGAGAAAGGAGTCGTATCTTGCTTGACAATATACCGCACCCATAAATCGTGGGAAAGTGCAGCCCCTGTCTTACCGGTGTTTGCCGAAAAGTGAGAGGACGGGCGGGCACTACTTGATGGGTACCGTGGGGTTCAACGGCAGTCCAACCTGCACCCGTACCCGCGACCCGCACGGGTAACCTGTACGTGCAAAACCCTAGAGAGGACGACGATTCAATGACACCGCGACAGAGGGGACAACGAAGATGTGACACGACGAGGACTCGAGGAGGACCCACGGCAGGGAGACGAACGGCGCGATAGCGAGGGAACGAAAATGAAAACGACACGACGATGACCGTCCCGCCCCCGCCCGCCCTCGCCCTCACCATCCCATCATGACGACAACAACACATGGCGACAACAACAACCGTCGCCGTCGCCATCCCCGTCCCACGACGACGATACCATCGCCATCGCCCGATCTGTCCCCATCGCCATCTCCGTCCCCCCAGCGTGCAGAAGCGATCACGCAACGCGCACGATCGTGTGCGCTACGTAGTCGCCTGTGCATGTTGCTGTCTCTATCGTTCTCGTGATTGCCCTCGCCCTCGCCCTCCTCATCCCAAGCCGCCGACACGGCGATGGCACGACGACGACATGTGCCATCACCCTTTCCATCCCCGTCCCATTTCCGTACGTCTCCCCTCGACAACCATCGCCGTCGCCCTGTCTGTCCCCGCCCCATCCCTATCCATCACGCAACGCGCACGTTTGTGTGCGTTGTGCAGTCGCTGCTGTCGCCATTGCCCTCGCCCTCCACCTCACCCCTCACCCATCCTCATCCCAAGACGCCAACACAACGACGGCGACGACGACATGACGACGAGGACGGTCGCCCTCGCCCTGTCTGCCTAGTCCCCATCCCCAGAGTCCCCGTCCCCCTGGCAGCGTGCAGAAGCGATCACACAACGCGCGCGATTGTGCGCGATATGCAGTCGCTCCTGCACGCCGCCCTCGTGATCTTTGAGTCACATACCCGCACCCGTGCCATACCCTAAACATGCTTGATCAAACGTTTCTTGGAGATGCACATCAGGACGATGACCATTTTGTGCATCCTTCTTCTCTCAATGCGTGGTATGTTTATCATTCATTTCCAGCGTCGTCACTCAGCTACCGTGTTTACATGTAATCAATGTTACGGCTCTCGCTGCCTTCGGAGCGACAAGGGAAAGCAATCCTTACGCTCAAGCGTTTTAGATGACCCTAAACATGATTCTTATCATCGACTTCGTTTGCACCCGCAACTTGAAGTGAAGTGGTGAGTTTCCACACTCTTAGTTTCGTGACGGCTCGCAGTTTACTGTCCATCACACTGGCAGGAAGCGGGCTGACCCGAAGACAAAGATATCTGGTCATCATCATCATGAATGGCCTCTTCTGTTACCTTGCCCTTGGCGCTCTCGTCAACGCTCTCCTTCTCAACCTGACCTTCATCAATGGTCTATATTTTTCACGGTTGTAACCATCGAGACCATTGGTTTTGGGGACATCGTTCCCAACAGCAGAAGCTCTAGAGCGTTCATTTGCTTCTATGCCACCTTGGGCAATGTGGCTTTCGTGGTCGCTATGACGATCAGGATGCCTCGTTCGAAGATGGACAAATGGCCTACCAGGGTAGTTCCAGAAGTTTGCAAACAAGCTCTGACGATTCGGGAGACAATCGCGCTGAGTGGCTGGTATGGAGAAGAAGGCCATACATTACACGCTTTGGCTTGAGCCGGTGTTGGTTTGTCGTCTTTTGGATGGTGCGTCAACACAAACACGACATGTGAAGTGATGACATATCGAGTCTATCACACACAGGGCGGTACTGCCATCTTCAAAGTGACCGACGGTTGGACGTACGGAACGTCCATATACTTTTGTTAGCATTCCCATTCCTCGAAGAATATATCTCGACTAACCGTTTTCGATAGGTTTTATTGCTTTCTCAACGATTGGCTATGGAGATGTGACGCCGACAACGCCGACGGGTCATTCCATCTTCGTAGTCTGGGCTTTGGTTGGCGTTGCAAATATTCATTTCCGGTGGGCATCAGAGGGTTTTTCCTGTCAGCGGGCACTAACCCTATAGTATGCAGTCGTTTCCGAAGCATACACCACCCGAATATAAGGGAATCCTTGGTCGCAATAATTTCAAACATGTCGTGCAGCGATGTTGCAAACGTACCAAGGTCGAGGCGAGGGCAAAGGTACAATGCATGGGTACCTCCCTCTCGACCGGATCGAAAATGCGCCAGGTCACATTGGAACGCGAGGAAACGGAGGATATCGAGTATGCACTGTCGCCCACGAGCGCGGCCGCAGAAGATGACATTGCGTCCACTTCGAAACCAGACCCGCAACCGCACATCGAACGCGCCCAAAGGTTGCTGGAGCAGCTTCCACGTCAGATCTTGACCGAGACACGGTCCATCGAGCAGTATGCACGACGGAATCGGAGAAGTTTGTGAATGACACGATCTGGAGTCTCATCAACGAGGTCATAGGCGGGAGGAAGGTGTCTGACTCCACTAAACAAGATATCCTGAAGGACGGGAATCTCGTCAGGTTCGTTTCTGTGCACCCCGGCTGTGTTTTCGGGATGTTGGCTGACTTGCATTTGAAGGGGTTCTGCAGTGGGAATTCAAACGATGGGACGATTTAATGATGCATTGACATGTAAGGGATCATGCATCAACTTACCAGGATCTTGTGGGGCTGACCTCATGGGCTGGGCGTGGTGGCTGCTCGCAATGTGGAGTCTGCAGGACCGCATCAGAGCACAGCACGCAGAAACCAGCAGACGAGGAGCATTATATTGATCTGGACGCACGCTGGGATACGCTGGGGAGCATATTCGGGAAACCGATGGCACAGTTGAACATACCAGAATAGTATGCCTCGTCATAAAATTCTTATGATTTCAGTCTCATGTCGTGCTCGATTCAAGTTATTACTGTAGTACTTCTGTTCATTATATACACACCAAACCATCTGCTCTCACATCAAAACATACGTTGACCGATCTGAGCACACTGACTTAGTTTTCACAGGGGACTCTGACTCTTCTAAATGTGCACATGGCAAGCAAGGTTTTTGCCGGCGCCAAGCCGGCGCTTCCACAAGTCTCGTGTGACTAATGAAAACTGGGTAATATGGTGCTAAAGTGACATCACTAGTTGAGCTAGACTCTTTGGAAGAATCTGGAAGACTGGAGCCACCCATTAACAGAACCTCAAGCTACTCAGCCAGCAGTTCCCCCCACTAGGAACTGCCTAACTTCCGGATCCTTCCGGTGTAGTTCCGGTACCCGAAAGAACCAGAAGTACTACTTCCTCGCCCGCTCCCTGATTAAGCAAAGCAGTGCCGGCTGGTCCAACCCACGTTAAAACGTATAATAAAAAGACCATTCTGATGCAACAGACACGCAGACTGGCCAGATCTGCTAAGGTTTCCGCCTTCGGACACGGCAAAGGAGCAGTTGTAGACTTGTAGTCTGAGAACTCCGGATGTGACTAGTTACTGGTGTGATTGGTTGTATTCAAAGAAGGTACAAAAGGCCAAGCGCTCATCTCCACATGTTTGTAAAAAAAGGATGTCTGCCCCATAAGCCGGATTCCTTTCTGCCCTAAGCACAATTAGTCTTATCTGAAAGTGGCCCACTAAACGGAGAACCTACAACACCACCGTGGACGACCAAATGGGCTGGAGGGGAACTAACCTGCCTTTTACGGACACTACTTACGGCACACGGGTTGAATTTTTGTGTTGAGTGACCGTGTCACGGGTGAGTACTTTTTCACCTTTCCGAACAACTTCTCGACGTGACCAAGCCTTCGAAGTCAAAGCACCCTTGAATCAGCTGTTTTCTCCTGAGTCCTGAATGTCGAACTTGACAAGGCCATCGCTCAGTCTTGCAGTTCTCGGCCTCTACTTTGACAAAGTGGTTCCACTTGAAAGATACTTGCACGAGATCCTCAAACCTCACTCTCTAGACTCTTCGGTCTCAGAGATATATTCAACGCTTGCCGAGGATGTTTCAAACTCTTATCGTGATCTTCTGAACACGTCCTACGTCGGTCTCAAATCAGATGGTTCACAATGTCCATCCTTCGTGGTTGTACCGCCGATGATGTATATGCGAGACGTGAGTTCCCCTGCATGCTTTGCGCTGTGGTTTGGGCGATGAAAGTATCTGGTCAGATCATACAGAAGGCCCACGAGCAATTGTTCTTGGGAACAAAGAGACCCAACAACATCATTGCAAGTGGATATCAGCGCGTAAGTGTTTTCTACGTCACCATACGTGTTCCTTTTATCATTCAAAACACGGGCATAGGTTCCGAGTAACGAACCAAACCATACATCGTGCTCCGGGATAGCTAACCGATTTGTGAACACGATCGTCACAGCCTTGCACGGACCGGAGTGGGAGATCATGCTGCAAAGGTAATATTCTTGAAGATATCATGGATCCAGATTGACGTTGGTATTAGAATTGGTGCCGGCGCAATGTTGCACCTTCTATTGAACACATCTTTGTTCATATCCCTCCCTAATGGCTGTTTTTGTCAAATCACTGGAGAACCACTGATACATGTCCCACCACCAGGGGGCGGGTTCCTTGAGATTGGGCCACATTCTAATGTGGAAAAACGAAAGAGAGAAACTCCGCTTCATCAGCAGCCCCGGAAACGTCTGAAATTGATGGGCTCGACAGCGAACTACTGCAGACAACCCACCAAACTTTCGAAGAAACAAATTTCCAGTAAACGTATTGAGAGGTAGAATTTTACACAATCCTCAGTATATTTACTTATGGGGAACAGACGTACTGCAGCGGCTATAAACTTTGTACGAACTCGATTATTTTACGCGAGGCCGTCTCGAGATCCTGATGCCTTTCGAATCGTTGTCGGGTTCCCCTACAATCGTGCGTGTTTCATCTTGCAGGGAGATGTCGACACTAAATTCGCAACAGATTTTCTGAATCGTTTGTGTCCTTCCCACTTCAAGAAGCCCGCCATGGATCCTAAAACGTATACGGATCCTGATCCTCGTACTCTTGCGAGAGATGCCCGTCACCTTAGCAAATACATCTTCCCGTCAGAGTATGGTTTATCAAGCGTCTTTGTACTGGCCGCAGATCCGAAAGGAACCTATCAACAGCCAAATTACTGGGACCGGGAGCAGGAAATCAAGGTCAGCCAGTTTCCTTCTTATGTTTGAGCAAGATTCCAACATCTGGTGTAGGTCCTTGGTAACTGTAAAACTCCTAAACGTCTCAAAGAGACTCTGTCGCTTGTTGAAAAAATGATTTGGAAGCATGGTAAATGTGGCTACAAACCCTTGCGTGATAAAGTCTGTCCCTCCAAGGTAAATGTGATTTCCTCCATCTCCAGCGGTTTCCAATCACGGTTGTCAACTTCCCCAAGGTCGTCAGTGCCGACAATCAAACAATGGATAGTAGTATTATCTTGGTGCGTATAGCCTCGCTCGTGAAAGAATGGTTCCTAATAGAAGCAGGAAATGGTTTCTGAGCGTGCTCTTCAGTCAAAGTCTCACCCTACTGAGTACAGTGGTGACCTGTCTATGGACTCGAGCGGAAATTCGATCATCACTCTAGGAGTTTCCAAGGCTAGGGAGTATGGTATGCATAAGCCTCGATTTGTTGAATTCACATGCAGTTATGTCGAGGTGTGTATGAAATTGACTTCTTCAGAGTGAAGCTGACATGTATGGATAGGTTTTTCGCTACGTCATGCTGATAACCAAGATCGTCATTCCAAAGCAGTTCTGGGGATCACAGAAGAATTTCAAATTGGTGCAGAGCTGTAAGTGCTTTTCTAACTTCTGCAACGATGGTTAAAACATCCCACAGATGTCAAGGAATTCATTACGGCGCGCCGATTTGAAACTCTGTCGCTCCATCATGTCCTTCAAGGCTTCAGCACTACTGATTGTGATTGGCTTGTCCTTCCTGGAGCACCAGGGTCTTATCATGGACGAGTACCTGTGACAGATTCCATGAAGCGAAGACAGTTATTGGAGGAATTCATGTTTTGGTATTTTGATTCTTTCGTCATTCCATTGATCAAGGTATGTGGGCTCCTGGTGTTTCAGAAGAATAGATTTAAGATTATATTTCACAGACGACTTTCTACGTAACAGATTCCTCTGCTTTTCGTCACCAAGTCCTCTATTTCAGACAAGATGACTGGGAGATTCTCTGTGCACCTTTGTTGCATCAACTCAGTGAGAAGACATTTAGAGAAATAGAAAAGGTCGTTGATCTGTTTCACACTGGATTCTGGAATATACTGACAGTTTTATATTCGATAGCAAGAAGCAGAAGAAATCCTTCGACAACGTAGACTTGGTTTCTCCTTTGTTCGTCTCCTCCCAAAGGAAACAGGAGTTCGCCCGATTATCAACCTGAAACGCAGAATGGCCAGACACCAGGTGAGATGAGAAATGAACCCAACCACCGAGGCTGATGTGTCATTCCATAGTCCTTGAATCTGGGCAGTGTACAGTCGATCAACCAGATTTTACAGGCAACATTTCAGATGCTAACTTACGAGAAGGTGGGTGTTACAATCAAGTAGCCCACCCCATTCAATCATTGATTTCATCCACAGCAACGTCAGCCAGACATGCTTGGAGCCTCTGTATTTGGACCGAACGAAATCTATGCACGGCTAAAGGCGTACAAGACCAAATTGCTCCAAGAATATCCTTCAGGAATACTGTAAGTATTTTGACCATTACATTGGAGGCTGAAGTTGAGTTGAAGCGAAAAGTCCCAAGTTATACTTTGTGAAGGTCGATGTTCAGGCATGCTTTGACACGATTGAACAATCTACGCTCCTGAAGATTCTGAAGGAACTTTTATCTGAGGTAGCTCATTGAACTTCCCAGTCGTACTTGTAACTCATGATGACCTAGGAAACTTACATGATTCAGAAGTATGGACAGATGACTCCACTCGCTGGCAGGGTCAAACGGGAATACATTACAAAGGCATATCCAGAAGGTAGCCCAAACTGCACATAGCTTGCTCTCATTACTGAACTTGACTCTTATGCAGATGAGCACCCTGACTTCATAGCTCATGCTCGTAACATGGCGAATGTGTTGCGGGATGCAATCTTCGTTGATCAGGTAACCAGCCTTAATAGATACTTATCACTTGTCTCACTCATACTTCCAATAGGTGGTTTGCAGCTTCGAGAGCCGGCAGACAGCTATGCAACTTCTTGAAGAACACATCAACGACAATATTGTCAAGGTGAACCAAAAAATGTCTTGAGCAACTCGCTTCTAAACAGGCTATTTTGTAGATTGGTCAAAAGTACTACCGTCAAGTTGTGGGCATTCCCCAGGGTTCCGTGCTCTCCACGCTTTTGTGTGCTTATTGCTATGGAGATCTGGAGAAGACAAAATTGAGTCGCTTTTTTTCTTTGAATGACCCGCAAAATGTAAGTTATGGTAGCATTGCATTGTCTTTGACTGTCTGACTTGTCATTGCAGCTCCTACTCCGATTAGTCGATGATTATATCTTTGTGACCACCTGCCCACAAAAGGCAAAATTGTTCTTGGAGACGATGGTTTCAGGCTTTCCTGAGTATGGCTGTGCGATCTCGCAAGAGAAGACGCTGACCAACTTTGATTATGGACCCCAAATCATGAACGTTGTCCCTCCTGGACAGAAACGTGCGTTATTCCGTGTTGTGTCAGAAAAGACACTAAAATGCACTACTATTAGTTTTTCCATGGTGCGGAATGTTGATTGATATGACTGATCTCTCGGTCCTCGCGGACTACACCCGATATAACAGCACCAGTAAGCACCCTCTGCCACTTGGAACAACCTGACGACAACAATCTGTGTAGACCTGCGAGGCTCATTGACTGTAGATAAAGGTCGTAATCCAGGTGTTAATTTCGCTCATAAAATGCTGCGGTTAGTAGTTTCCATCCATGCTTTGTCGTCTATCACCAACCAATTCCCTCAGGTTGGCCAAGTCAAGGGGTCACATCATCTACAATGACACGGGTCTGAATGGTACAAATACGGTGTATCTGAACATTTACAGGAATTTCCTCATCACCGCTGCCAAGATGCATTATTACCTGGAAAGTTGGGGTGTTGATCTTGCGAAGAATGTCAAGTTCCTGTACAGTATGTTTACGTTTCAATCTCTGGAGAATTACTTTGGATTCTGAATACTCCTCGATAAGATACGATCCGCCAAATGATTCGATACACACATGCAGTGATCGTGCAAAGTTCGCGAAGCAAGATTTCTCGAGCAAGCGGTGGAAAATGCGACGTTCATAAAGCAGACGTCATTTGGTCAGTATCAGCTTGTTACAGGTACCCGGTCACGCACTCATGGTATGACTAGGCTGGGCACGCACGCGTTTCATGCAGTGTTGGGTAGGAGGATTGAGCTTTATGGTTCTACCCTCATGAAACCACTAGCTTTTGAACTCGCCCTGCCTAAGAATCAACGAATTAGAAGGCGATTTAGGAAACTGGTCAAGGAAGGTTTCCCCCTCTTGATATCTATGGGATTTTAGTTCACTAAGGAATGTTCGGTCTCCGGAGATTTGACCCAGCTTCGGCCAAATTTACTTAGCCAATTGTTGGCTTTCTGCTGTCCTTATATAGTCGCCGGTAATATTCACTTTGTAGGATACTTAGTCCGAAAGTCCACTGTGCAAGCGTCTAAGGATGCCGCAATATGGTTAAGGTCTCGCACTCCCCATCGCACTCAGTGCTTCAGCCCCAGGTTTCATTATTTTGGTCATAGTGCTAGTACTTTGTGTGTTATGGGTGCTCCTGGAGTGCTATAAGTGTTCCGGAGAATTCCTTTCCTTCCTGATCTCTTCCGAGATATTCCAGGGTTTTCTTCAGATCCGCAGTCTAAGCCTAAGAAGGTGGAGACCCAGAAAGAGGGGAAAACTGCTCTCAGAGTTGTGATTTTTCTATATTTCTAGCGTTGTGTTATTGGTGGTTTGCTCGTTCAAGTTTTCCTTCTAATTCAGGATCCTTTCCGAGCTATCCCAACCTTTGTTCCGATCTGACTACTAGGAATAGTTGGGCCAGTGTGGAAAGGCACTTTTTCTTCCGGAGGGCGTCCGGGATATTCCGGACTTTTCTTTCGATATTAACTAATAAGCCTAAGGTGGTGGGCTGACTCGGAAGAAATCGGAAACATCGGAAATGCCCGGGTTTTAGTCACCTAGGTCACGTTGCCTTTTCCTTCCGGATATTATCCGAGCCATTCCGGGGCTTTCTGGACTTTTCTTTCTATATTAACTAATAATCCTAAGATGGTGGGTTGACTCTGAAGAAATCGGAATCTGCGGCAATGCCCGGGTTTTACTCACCTCAGTCAAGTCAAGGCGGTTGCCTCTGCCTTCCGGATGTCTTCCGAGACATTCCGGGGGTTTCCTCCGATACAACTAATAAACCTCGGGTAGAGTTATTTTCCTTCCACATATAAATCCTAAAGCTTAACTTAGGTGGTGTTCATTATGAAGATATTTTTCAATAGTGTAAAACTGAGCTCGGAGACGTATGACGTCGTCAAGGTAGTTTCCTTTTCCTTCCGGATGTCTTCCAAGACATTCCGGGGGTTTCCTACGATACAACTAATCAACCTTGGGTGGAGTTATTTTCCTTCCACCTATAAATCCTAAAGCTGAACTTAGGTGGTGTTTATTATGAAGATATTCCTGGACCCTTTTCCTGGACCCTTTTTATCAACGCGACATTAATCTTGTCTGACATTTGAGGCCCTTTTAGGAACTGCTTAGTCATGCCTTTTTCGAGCTCTTGGTCACGCTTCTTATCCGTGACGGCCTTCTCCCAACCCCTCTCGAAGCCATCTCCCTGCTACCAGTGCCTCCCCACGGCTTGAGGGCGTTAGGACGACGATGACACAATTTTAAGAGGTCTAATCTAATATAGTCAGGGTTAGACCAGGGTAAGACTACCCCAAAAACCCTTCAAAAGTGTGATTTCATCCACTAAAATACCATACTATTACCAAAATCATACAAGACACGCAAACCCCCACATGTCGGAAATGCTCATAAATATTGAAAGGGTCAATATAGTGAGTATTTCTGTACATATATCCATCAAGACAAATATCAAGCAAACCCCCACATGTCGGAAATGCGCAAAATATTGAAAGAGTCAATATAGTGAGTATTTC
>JBBPOJ010001658.1:0-12210 GCA_038091395.1 Leccinum rimulosum | reverse complement strand
CATAACCAGATACTTGTACGATATCTGGGAGCCTATGTCACACACGTGTAATTTTTTACATACGTTACTGATCTCACGCAGAAACTATTGCTGCAATATTAATATGATATCAACCCAATCCAGGTCGGGTTGATATCGCCACAATATCTTTTTCGATTGAGCGTGTACGACATGCTGAAGCCTTCGTCTTTACCGATCAATTGCCTTCGGAAAAAGAGTCTTAAAAATGATCTCATATAACTTGAATGTATTCTAGATGATTTCGCCAAGCAATGTGCCGCCCTGGATGATTTGTCCTTTGATACTCGCCTGATGCGGCGGTCAGCAAAGCGTCTCCACTGGCAGCTTGCCAGTGGCACCTGCTTTTTTCGATCACCGTTATGAAAGCCGGACGTTTATGCTCCAATTTGAAATAAGATAACTCCTAATTTGGTAAGCGTCGGTATGGGACTCCGGATACCTCCCGCCTGTGATCACGAAGTCAAAATGTTCCCTTCCTTTGTCCCTCCCTCACCTTCCGCCAGGCCTCGTCCGCACCGTTGTTACTGCAGCATGCAGCCCTGTGAAGACCATCCTCACCTGTCTACGAGGCAGACGGCCCTTTGGATGGTATGCTTTCTTGGATAAGTACATGCTCCGGTTGATCATTCAATTGATGCTCTCTGTGAAGTTTCGTTGGAGGTCAATGACTCAATGGTCATTAATTCATTGGTCAGTGCATCCACAGTCTCATGCCTTTTCGTCCTGCTTTGAATACCCATTCACGGCCCAAGACCTGTTCTGGACTCATCAACCGCATTCTTGATCGTGCTCGGAGTGAGAGTTGAGGAGAATTAAAGAGTGAGCAGGCTGCCTATGATTGCGAATGGCCGAGCATCACCCTGAAGCAAACCGTTTTCACACGTCTTAACGGCTATTATGAGGGTACAAAGTGGTCAGTATACTTCAGTTCCTCCTGTTTGTGCTGTTTGTACCCGCCGAGACCGGGTGGAAGCGGAAGATGTTGACAAGAAAAAATAAGCTGTCAAGTTATTTTTTCTTTCGATCGTTGCGGCAAACTATTTGACACATGCCCCACATACTACCATGATCCATCCACTCATCAAGCAGACCCGGGACAGGATGTCAAATCACTCGAATCAACCGTAGGGACTCGGCCGAAAGGCTTCGGCTCTGTGTAATCAGTCGTCAAGATGGTGGGACAAATTGCTAACGCATAGCACACCAATATGCGTGCATGCGTTGTGAGACGGTGTACATAGTGATCGCGCGCCGATTGGAATTGTGTTATATTCCGGGAACGTCTTCATCGCGGCGGCCACAACTAGAATCTCAACGTGCCTACCAAATACTGTAGTACAAGTAGGGAAAATCCCGTCATACAGAGTCCAGAACGCCGAAAACTACGTAACATGATATAATGGATCAGGCAATCGAGACAGAAAGATATCCTTGCTATGTATATGATGTTTTTTTTTCGACTTCCACTGGCAGGAGCTCGATGGCAACGTGGTATGCATGATGCCTTACATAAATACTTTCCTCTGAAATAGACCGGCAACGGAAGGAAAGACCCGACCCGAACTAGTCTTAAGGGCTGTCGACCTGGACGGATTCTTCATTCCGCTTTTATCACTTCCCCATCATGTCCACCTCTCGCCCCATCCTAAACAGTGCCCTCGACGCCGTGGGCAACACCCCCCTCGTCCGACTAGACAAGATCGCTGCTGAGGAGAACCTCAAATGCAACTTACGTACGTGCTCGTTGCGATAACCGCTGGCAGTTCGGAGCCCTCACCTTCCCCCCAGTGGCCAAGCTTGAATTCCTATCCATCGGCGGTTCCGTCAAAGACCGAATCGCAAAGGCCATGGTGCTCTCCGCTGAGAAGGAGGGCAGGCTCATTCCCGGAAAGAGCGTCGTTATCGAGGCATCATCTGGCAACACAGGTCAGTTCCCTTCATGCGTCTTGCATGTAGTCCCATCTCAGACGAGCGCGTGGAATAGGTATCGGCCTCGCCTTGGCATGTGCAATCAAGGTATATTACCGACTACTTTTGCTTTGGAATGGTTGCTGAATACGGTAGATAAGGGATATTCGGTTATCATAACCATGCCCAACAAGATGTCACTAGAGAAGGAGTCGCTCCTTCGCGCACTCGGAGCTCGAGTCGTCCGTACGCCTAACGAGGAGCCATTTGATTCCCCAAACGGCTTATTTGGTAGATCTCCCATTGTCTATCTCTCAACTCTCGTGGCTGAATTCCTCTGACGATCGTAGGAGTGGCCAAGAGGCTTCAACGTGAAATACCGCATGCAGTCATTCTTGACCAGTATCATAATGTACGTATCGCAGCTCGTCGTCACTTGAGCTATTTCTTATCGGTAACATGTAGCCAAACAACCCGTTGGCCCACGAACACACGACTGGACCAGAGTTGATCGATGCTGTCGTTTCCACTCCATCCACCTCGTCAAAGCCTTCGTCCATGAAAGTCGATGCTTTCGTCGCCGGTGCAGGAACAGGAGGCACTATCACTGGAATCTCTCGTGCTTTGAAGAAAACGCACAATGCTGACTGCATCGTCGTTGCCGTCGATCCGGTTTGTGTCGTTCATTACCGCATACAATACATGTTGATCACTGAGAATAATTCGTAGATTGGCAGCGTTCTTGCACTCCCGAATACCCTCAATGATAAGGGGTGTGGCAAACCATATGTCATCGAGGGCATTGGCTATGACTTCGTTCCGGATGTCCTCTCAAGGGATGACGTTGACACTTGGATAAAGACGGGCGATGAAGAGGCTTTTATAGCCGTTCAACGCCTCATGAGGACGGAGGGTCTCCTTGTTGGGGGTAGCAGTGGGAGTGCACTCAGTGGTACTTTAGCTTGGTTGAAATCCGAACAAGGACGCAAGATTGCCGAGACAGAGGGAATGAATGTTGTCGTGCTGCTGGCTGATGGGTGAGTACGCTATGTTGTCAGGGGAAAACACTTCTGACCCAGATCCATGCAGTGTTCGGAATTACATGAGCAAGGAGTGGTTTTTGAATTTTGCACTAGCAGGCCAGTCGGGCGGGACAGAGGAGTTGGAGGAGGCAATCGCGCGCGTTAGTATAAACGGAAGAAGTTAGGGTATTCTACTGTGTTGTGGTTCCACATGTCTACAAATATTGGAGAGCATCGTAATTGATTTCACAGCTAGTGCATCCGTAATATCATTTCGATTTGGTAGACAGTACGATGACTGGGAACAATATCCGATACTCTTGGTCATTTGGTTTGCAGCTCAACGGTATTCTTGAAAGCACCAAGTAGAGCTGATAACTGGATCTTCTCACTGGCACCACCTGATAGTCTGTGTCTGGAGTAAAAGTTGGTTGAGGAAGTGACTGATATTGGCGTGATTACTCACTCTGTGGTTGCAAAAAAGTCTAACAGGTACGCTCGGGCGTGCGGCTTGAAATCGATCGACTCCACATACTCGTAGGCACCAGCGAGCAGATCTTGGAGGGCAAGTCCTCGCTCGGTCTTGATAGACGTTATCACTGCAGAAATCCACCTCAACTCCAATTATATCGATCAAAGACAAACAGCATACTTTGAATAGAGGTCGTGAACTCATCAGAGAGCATAGAGTTCACTATCGTCTCGATGTCCGATGGATGAGGGTTTCCGGTACAGTTGTAGACATCTGTTTCTCCTATGGTGTCGTACGCAGCATGGCATGCCTGAAGGACATTCAGTGCTCTTCGCATATCACCTTTCGAGAGCTTGAGAAGAGCCTGCTTTCCATCAGGGTTTAATTTCACTCTAATGGATCTGTTTAGATACACTTGCATAAAAGGTGCACACTCACCCTTCAGCTTCTACGACAATGTCCACTCTTTTCTCGACCTCCACTATGGGTAAAGGAGAGAACCGGAACCTCGTACATCGACTTTGAATCGCAGGGGCAATCTTATTCACATAGTTGCAAATGATGCAGAAACGAACGTTTTTGGTGTATTGCTCGATTACGCGGCGGAGAGCAGCTTGGGCAGCCTGTGTCATCATGTCCGCCTCATCGAGGACAATGAGCTTGTAACCCTTTGAGAACAGCGTGCGCGTTTCTGCGAATTGTTTGATTTGTTCGCGTACGACGTCGATCCCTCGGTCATCCGAAGCATTGAGCTAGCACGGTCCCTGAGCACTGAAAGGCTCTTCTCGCCACGTACGCACCTCCAGGATTTGCTTGCGATACTCGACGCCATATATTCGTCTTGCGACAGCTAGTATAGTCGACGTCTTTCCGGTGCCCGGCGGCCCATAGAAGAGCAAGTGTGGCAATCTATTCTTCTCGATAAACTTCTCGACTGCAGTCAAACGTGAGCCCTAATCAAAGGAAATGGCTCGTGGATAGCGCCTACTTGTAGTCGTGATATCTTTGTGAGAAACGACGTCGTCGAGTGTAACCGGTCGGTATTTTTCTACCCTTGAAGGACCGTCCGTAAAAACGCGAGCCCTCAAGACACCGAACAAGGGACATACCAGGGTAATGTGTCGCCGTTAGAAGGCGCGACGATGTCTATAGCTTTCTCCTTCCCTTTGGATGCAGAAGGGATAACAGTATCCACGTCCATCTCATTGTCGCTGTCCATCTTTCCGTTCCAAACTGTCTTTGACGCGACGCGACCGTGACGCGCCTCTCTTTAGCTTACATAACAGACTGCATTATGTCATAAGCTACCACGCACGGACCATCATCAGCAAATTAAGGTTTCAAAACGCTTAGTGTGATCACTTTCCTCCTGACCACAACCAGCTTTTGTCGACGACTCCACCGTTTAGTTCGTTGGACAGACGAGAGCATCCGAAAAGATGCAGATTTTCGTGAAGACGTAGGTTCACTCTCTCCTCCACGTTCGCGTCAGACGTATTCACCAAACCTACGCCAGCCTTACGGGCAAGACCATCACCCTCGAGGTCGAGTCCTCTGACACCATCGATAATGTCAAGGCCAAGATTCAAGACAAGGAAGGGTATGCTCGGACGTCCTCACCATCATCGATCTAGTTCATCTCATGCTTGCGTAGGATTCCCCCCGACCAGCAACGTTTGATCTTTGCCGGAAAACAGCTCGAAGACGGTCGCACTCTCAGCGACTACAACATCCAAAAGGAGTCCACTCTTCACTTGGTGCTCCGCCTGCGTGGTGGTGCCAAGAAGCGCAAGAAGAAGACGTACAACGTTGGTCTTGCATTTTCTTCGTGAAACATCCTGATGTATGACCGCGCCCCGTGTAGACTCCCAAGAAGATCAAGCATAAGCGCAAGAAGGTCAAGATGTCCATCCTCAAGTACTACAAGGTGGATTCGGACGGCAAAATCAAGCGTCTCCGCCGCGAGTGCCCCACTGCCGAGTGTGGTGCAGGCGTCTTCGTACGTGCTGATGTCACATTTCTTGTTCCTCGCTCATCTGATTAATACTCTAGATGGCTTTCCATAACGATCGCCAGTACTGTGGAAAGTGCGGTCTGACATACACCTTCGCTCCTGGTACCAAGCCACCCCCAGTGTAGACTAACTCAATGTCGATATGTTGCACGTAAATGACTGAATGCCATCCATATCTGAACAAGCATCGATCAGTGCAGTTAAGTGGGTAGATTCGTCAGCATCTGCTATCCAGAGTACAGTCTAGTTTTTGTCTATGGTTAATGTCTACGTCTAATTCTAAACGATCCTGCAAGTCTATGAGGTCTATGTCTATATCTCTATGGTTATCCATGAACAGTGTTTGAAACAGTGGCTTGAATTGCAGCCCACGCCTCTTCGTGTTCGCCAACAAACCCGGGCGTCAAGTCCGTCAACGATGGGAACAGTCTAGAAAGCATTGCCGAAAGCGATGGAACGTCAGGTCGAGAACGTGAACTGATCGACAGTGAAACCAGGGGATGAGAGCCGGGAGGGACCAGATCTAGACCTGGAAGCACAGGTGCATCTGCATCCAGCGTGACGACGAGACTTTTGAGATGTGGACACCCTCTCGCCAGTGTATAGAGACTGGTCAACGAGTTCTTGGGCTTCCAAGTTGCCTCTGCGTTCTCGAGGACGAAGCGGGTTCCGAGTTCAAGCCGATCGAGCAGCGGCCACCAAGTCGTCATCTCCTCGATGTCTTTATCCGACAGGTTGAGTGGTAATGGAGAGTCGAATACAAGACGTCTAAGGGGTAGCTTCGAAAGCGGTCGTAAACGGTCTAGAATGAAAAACCTATCGGGGGAGTATGGGGGTATATCCACAGCTTCGTGGACGTAGATTCCATGTTCTAAAACGAATTCATGCAAGGGAAGTGGGGACATCGCATCGAACAGGCCCTCGAACGCAGATGATGAGCAAGGGGCTGCGGCGTCGATGTGGAGAGAACGAAGGATGTTTCGAGGTAAACAGTGGAGTATCATCGCTACGAGTGCTGGCTGAGCACGGATCTTCAGCCTCTCTAGTGCAGGAAAGAATGGGACATCACTGGTGCGAGCAATTGCAGACGACAAGTAATCGTACGACAAGCGGTCCGCGTGTACGTTGAAATCCGTCAAGAGGGGAAACGTGGACACCGTCATGAAGGACTGTTCTGTCAATGATGAAAGGTACAGAGACAATGAACGCAAGGTTGCGATACTGCTGAGAGGGGCATGGAGACATTCCGATGAGTGCCCTCTAACAGACAGTTGCTCCAATGAAGAGCACTCTTTTAAAAGCGACATCATACTATGAATGGTTACTGAGCTCCAGTTGGACTTGGTGTAACCGATCTGCAGCACGAGAGATCGAAGTCGAGGTCCCAGGCTTATACACATAGCCCCTTCCCCAGCGGCAATATTCTCTATGCGAGCAGATTCGAGGTTACTTAGTTGGTGGGATAGTCCCATAGGAATACTTTCGGCGAGTACGTGATGGCGGTGTACGATGTGTCTGACACGAATAGCATACGACTGAAAGGCTGTCGATGCCGCGTCTTGCATGGTCGGGTGAAGTCGCTATAAAAAGTCAGCGATGCTGGCCCAATAGAGTAAAAGAAACATACAATGTCACCATTCTCGAACGCAAAACCTGGCAGAAGGGATAGCAGTGGCACCGCCGAAGGAAGTCGTCTCCATATGCGGTCTAGAGCAGGGTCTTTCCATGCTTGACAACACCTCGCGACAGAGCACAGCGAAGATTTCCCGTTGTTCAAGACCTCCTCGAATATGAGTTGGAGTATCTCATCGATGAGCAGAGCCGAATGCATCCTTTTTCCACTCTTAGGGTTGGAGTGAGGTCAATTGTATCTCTCTATCGAGGAGGAACATACCTTGTATGACCCTGATTACAACCCTCGTACTAGGAACTCCCAGTTACCGCCCGTCCATGAGAATGTTCATTGAAAAGTCAAGAAACCAAGGCGGTACTCTCCGAAAAAAAAATGCAAACTCGGGCTCCGATTGGTTGACGCTATCCCACGCCGTAACAGCCCCATTACGTAGTTGCCCTCGTCCATTTGGACGCGAAAGAGTATGCAGAGCTTGACAAGCTTGTAAGACGAGAGATGATTGTGGTTTGATATTGAAGTCAGAGAATTCTAGGTACTACTGACATGAGTTACGTAGGGTGCTCGGAACATGTCATCACGCACTATTGCAGATTACCAGACTGTTGTCCATCGAAAGCGCCAACAAAGTCTTGGGAAGTCCTTGCCTGGTATCGTGGAGTGGACGTGACAATCTATTGATTCAAAGTTGTAGTACGGGTTGAGACATAAGGTATTGACCTTGCCTTTCCCAGCGTATGACCAGTGTCAGCTCGAGTCGCCGGAGACAACAGTCTGCGTGCGTCCATAGATTTCTCGCTTTCTCTGAGACTCTTCAAAGTCCTGCACCCTCTGCTGCATCTTGTCTCTCCTGCGTTCGTCATCCCGCAATACCCCTTTGTACATATCCTACGCGTCGTGAGAATACAGGTTCGTAGCAGAGAGAACACAACACACACCTCGCGCTCCTTGGTCTGCTGGTAGTGAACGCCCCATATGATAAAAGCAGAGAGGCTACACGCAGCAGCGAGGGTCAACTTGGCCCGAGTCGACATCGAGCTGGAAGGGACCGCGCTGAGCTCAGCCACATGACGGAAGGACACGACGCCACAACATGAACAAATACAGAGTTTGCCCTCATCTTGAACTTTACGATATTTTGCTAGGTGGGCTTGTATGAACGAGCGCTGAACATGGCTGCTCTCGAGGTAGGTCTATAGACGAGTCTCTCCCTTCCATGCCTAACCGTCCCGATTTCAGGATTTCGAAAATACCCTTAAAGAGGTCGTCAACGCAAAGCGGGTGTCTGCCTCAAAAATGAGCAAGCTGACGGAGATTGCCATGAAGTCACTCGAGGTGCGTGAACTGTAACACTATCAACATTGTCAGGTCTTGATGGATGGTGTTTTTAGACCGACACCAAACTTGTCGCCATTCTCTACCGGACTCACAAGTCGTTGCCGCGTTCCGCCAAAGTTTCTAGCCTGTATGCTTTTGACGCTTTGGCTCGTGCTGCTAAGAGTATGGTGAACAAACATGGCATAACGGGTGATATCAAGTCGGAAAGAGGTAATGCGGCGACGTTTCTCCTCAAGATTGAAGGCGTCTTGGACGGACTCTTCCAGGATATGGGTTCGCTGGATAACTCAGAAATAAAGGTTAGTTGTCAGAGCATCCTCATGAAAACTGCTGCGCTCGGTCACTGGCTTCGCCCGTATGGTTTTCCGTTTCGCTGTAACCTGGCTGTCCGCAGAACCTCTAACACGTACCATTTCTAAATGGGGTAGTTGACAAGTACGAGATTCTTACCTAACTCTGACCACAGGACAAGACGAAGAAAGTTCTTGACATATGGGTCAAATCGAATGCTTTTCCTTCGACGGTGTTGACACGACTGAGGGATATCTTGTCGGACGTACACAAAGGTGCATATCAGAACCAAACCATGTGGCCGCTAAGTACTCCTTCTGCTTGTGTAATCCTAGCTATTCCCGCTGGCGTCCTTGCCTCCAATGAAATGAGAATATCAACTGAAACATCATTTCGTTTACTTTTTCCGTCAGAGAACGCTGTAAATCCGACAATGACCGCCGATCCACGCGCCACGACCGAAGCGCCCGCAATCATCGCGACATCTCAACTGCCTCTCCAGACCCCCACCACCCCGGCTTCCGATGTGCAGGCAACCCTGCTCGCCTTGCTCGGTCAAGCGGCTCAGGTTCAAGTCAACGGCCACAGCGAACCCCCCAGGTACGCAGAGCTTGCCAACTTCGCCGGGTGTACACGGACCGACCAGACATATTCTACAGCCAAACACCACCAAACACTGACCCGCAACTCCAGGAAGTTCAATTGGCACTTCTGCAGCACCTAGCCCTTACCGCCAAACTCGCCAATAATTTACCGACACCACCTCCTGGACAGACAATACCACCCACGATTCCGCCGCCGCCGGAGCCATTGCATCCCTCTTCACTGCCACCACATGCAGGAGGTCCGCGTTTCGATACTCCAGTGGATGCGCGGTTTGGGCGTAACGGCCTCCCGGATCGCGTGCGAGACCCACGCGATCTTCGTGGTGAGCGAACCCCGCGTGGTGGTGCTCGCGGTGGCTTTCGCGGTCGTGGCCGGTGGGACGACAACCACAACCATGATCGATTCAGACCTCGTGACCGGGAATGGGAACTCCCTCCGCGTCCAAGACTCAGCCGCTCGCGCAGTCCGCGCAGATACGAAGAACGGCGAAACGTGCGGACGTACAGTCCTCCCCGTCATCTGTCGAACGACCAAGAGGCACATCATCAGCCTGAACTACCTATAGCACCTTCCACTACGCCTGGCAAGGACGAGTTTGGACGGGATATCAGGGCGTCGTCCGATTCGCCTTCCAGATCCACATCGGTCGAGAACACGCAGGCACCTACTCCGATGGACTTGTCTGTAGATCCTAACCCTGGGGCGCCGCCAGATAATCGTATACCTGTATCTGATCAGTTGCCTTTGGTAGCTGCAAGTACATCTGCGCAGAGTACTGAAACGCATACCACAGCGACGCAGCTGCAGCCTGGTCTTGACCAATTTGATATCAGCATGTTTGATGCTACTGCTCCCTCGTCGTGGGAAGCGCTGGGAAACATGTGGAAAGCTACCTGTGGCTATTTGCCGTCACAAGAGGAACTCATGCACTTCATGATGTCTGGGAGCATGGCTGGTACTACTGGTATCGCGGCGAACAGTGGTGGGTTCAATGGAGCACAACAAGGAGGTCAGTGGCAACAAGGAAACTGGGACGAACAAGGACCAAATGGAGGGAGGCGAGGTGGACTCGGAGGCAGGGGTAGAGGAAACCATATCATGGGCGGGGGAGGTCACGGAAACCACCGGGATGGAGGCGGATACGCAGGTCCAGGTCATATCATGGAGGAGTCATCTGAGCCATCCAGCTACGCTGTGGTCCTGAACGGAGATGCCGAACCGAGCGACGACCTGGCGACTGATAACCAGTCGATTGGGTACTTGGACGACCAGAACGAGGGCGGGGGCGGTCGAATGCAACGGGTCGGGGACAAGTGGATGTTTGTGAGGGAAGGCGAGCATTAGGATAGCATATCACATCTTATTTGTACAGCATCATTATTGTCCTTTGACATGAATGTACTTGTCACTCGTCCGAGTCAGTCGCTTTTCACCGCATTTCGACGTTCACAGCGCGTTCGTTCGCTTCAAACCGCCTCGACCGTCAACGCGGACGAAATCGCTCATTTCTCTCGCCTCTCTTCGCTGTGGTGGGACCAGCATGGCGAGTTCGCACTCCTGCACCGGATGAACCCGACCAGGGTGCGATATATCCGCGAAAAACTTGTCGAGGTTGCGCGCGACGAACATGGGGAAGACGCCGGGTGTAGCATGGAGCAGAGGCGGGACGCTCTCCGGGGCTTGGACGTCCTCGACGTCGGGTGTGGCGGTGGGTTGCTCTCCGAGGTGAGTTCGATCACGTCGCGACACCGAACTGAACTCATTTTTTTTGTGTCATGATCATAGAGCTTGGCGAGGATGGGCGCGTGGACGCTGGGCGTCGACGCCTCCGCGTCAAACATCGGCATTGCATCTGCTCACGCCGACACAGACCCAGAGCTAGCCTCAGCGTCCTCGACCGGCGCACTCGCATACCGGACCGGATGCGTCGAGGAGCTCGTCCGTGAACCGAAGCGGTACGACGTCGTGTGCTCGATGGAGGTCCTCGAGCACGTCGACAACCCCGCTGGCTTCCTCTCGGCGTGCGCTGAGCTGGTCAAGGTGCGTTCCTCTTATCCCTGTTCGCGCGCGTCGTCGTGCCTGTCACTAAGAATCTGATTCTGCCTTGCTACTAGCCGGGCGGTCACCTCTTCCTCTCGACCGTCGCTCGCACACCGCTTGCTTACTTTTTGACCATTCTCGCGGCGGAGCATATCTTGCGAAAGGTCTCGGTCGGGACACACACGTACTCCAAGTTCATAAATCCTTTGGAACTCGTGTCGTTCTTCTCGTCCGGCCAGGAGGTCCCCGGAAAGCCGTGGATAACACGCACGTACGAACATGGCCTCCCCACCCGCACGGAGGCTGAAGTGCGAGGTCTCATCTACGTACCCTGGAGTGGCGAGTGGAAACTAATGCCGCGTAGTGCGACGCCATGGGGTGCTGCAGAGTGCAATTACTTGTTCTGGGTGCGGAGACCCTCCGAGTCGTAGGGTTCAAAAAGTTGCACATCATATTTTGATTCTACAATACAACATGAATACAATATATACAGAGGTATTGCAAAGCTGCCATTCCTTGAACGGCAAGACAAAAGGAGAGTGCGGGGCGTTGCCCGGATGATTGTCCATGGGGTATGACAGGAAGTGACAAGAGACCAAAAATACAACAACAAGGGTACAAAAACGTGGGTTGCGTCGTCAGGACATCAACCTCTCACCCCATACAAGCCGTTGTCGGTGTGCTCGATAGGCACCACGCAAGGCGAACCAGAAAGCCCATAAAAAGGCCACGAAGAAAACGGCGAATAGAGTGCGCATTAATGCTTTCCATTGCCCAGAAACCGGTGCGGAGGATGTGAATATGATGAGTCTCCAACGTTCGCGAAAATCAGTATTGAGCCACGCTAAGCTGCCAACGAGCTCTCGTG
>JBBPOJ010001657.1:0-12214 GCA_038091395.1 Leccinum rimulosum | reverse complement strand
TGCGTCGAAGGCAATCTGGTCCTCGTTCATCGTTTCATTCCCGTCTTGACTCGGTGCTTGATACCCTAGATAAGGATGAGCAGCAGGCAACTTTATGTAAAGGGACATCTCATATTGCGAACCCAGTAGGATTCTCACAGCAGTCAGCTTCGAGGCGGTCAGAGGACTGAATGATAGCGACCGAAGAATGGGTCCACTCGTAGCGATCAAGGTCGACGACGTCCCGACAACTTCCGAGCGGCAAGCACCCAGCGCGCTCCAAGCCTCAAACGTGCGTTTCGCTGGATGGACTCATACTTGGTCTTCTCATTTTGATGATATTCGTCGAGGGATATTGAGAATTTACCAGTGGATTACAAAGTGTTTTCACTTGCAAACAACCCAAAGGTTCATTCACATGACGATCACAGAGCGTACGGTCAGTTTTTACCATCTCTACAGCAATCTCTTGCCAAGCTTGACAGTGGCCCTAGATTTTTCTTGGTTAAACGCGACCTTGTTGTTGGTTTCCTGTCGATCTGGAGTGATTTCGTTCTCGAATGTTCAATTGCACCTGTGGACACTCGGACGGTGTTTGAGTAATCCCGGTTTTTTGTCAGTGTCGATTATCACCTGCCGATTTCCGATTTTCCGGGTATGTCACACCTTGAATGACGTGGCATGGCAGAAATCCTCAGCTACTAGTGATCCATTCCTTGGCTGCAGCGAGATCACTTGATGAGACCATTTTGTGAAAGATTTACCAACTCAATGTAGAGACTGAATAATTACCCGGCTGTAACGATCGGAAGTACTCATTGTGAACCAAAAACCAGAAAGGAAAAGTTGTTGGCAGAATGATTTGCTTAGTCACCATCTGACCTGTCACCGCTACGCCCTGTCTGTTTTCCTACAACACGTTCATTCCTTTGGTACATGACTGCACATGAAATTGATGCTTCGTCCTGAATGGCGGCTCTGGCCCATCTCCACTTTTCTTGGTGTCCTCGACCTCAAGACCGGCGTCACCATCGCCCTCCTCTTCGCAGTGAGTTTGCACTCCTTCTCTTCGGGCACAGCTCAATCCGCTATGTATAGCTCTTTAACAAGGCAGCGGGCGTTTACGGTCTTATTTCGGTCTTGACGGGCGCAGGTGGCTCGTTCGCTCAGCTCAGCCTATACCTGTACTCCCTCCTCGGGTTAGTCGCACTCGGATGGGGACTCAATGCAATCAAAGAGGTCAGTCTTTCTCTCCCTTTCGTTCTCGTGTGATTCAAATCCCACTTTTTGTCCATCCCGGGTCTCTCGGAAACAGGAAAATGCCAAGCAAACGCTCTATTTTGCACACTTCTTTTTCATCGACCACATATTTTCGACCGCTTGGACGCTCTTTTTCGCCGTCGTCTGGTGGGCGTATACGCCACACGATGGTCGACTGGTGGCCAACTCGGCTGCGCAAGAGGCGATTCGACAAGTCGCAGGGGTGAATCATACCATGTCCGAGGTGCAGTTGGCTCTAGCTGCCAAACTTCTTTGGCACGAAGAAAAGGGCGTTGCCGCTGCGGTGATCGTCTTGTCTTGGCTTGCAAAGGTGAGGCGCATTTCTACTTTGACGGCGTTAATCGTTGACCTGGTCCATCGCGCGTGTGTGCTAGATATATTTTGCGCTCCTACTGTACTCGTATGCCACGCATCTACGTCAAGGCACCTTTAACTCGATTCGGAATTGGCGCCCGCATTCCTCGGTGCCTGCTGGCTATGATCCAGCGTTCATGGAGGAGGAAGACGACAACGAAGAGTTCTACATGTCTTCTAACGGTACATCACATTTACCTGACTTTCCCACTGCACCGCCGAGAAACGGACGGCATGCCGCAAAACAGAGTCGGACCTCACTAGCAAAGATCACTATACCCGTGCAGGGAAACGGGGAGGTTCTCTTCGAGGGCCAGGGACGATAATACCATCTTACTTACTACCCCCTAGCACGTAGTGCGAACCGTATCCTGATGTACCTCTCTTTCCTTTGATTCACATGGGTGGATGATAGCGTCGGAAATCGTCTGAGATGCATAGCTATTAATGTCCATCACGTTCGCCCGCTAGTGTCAACTGACTCTCGCTCTCTTGTTTTCACGCTCTGAATACTTTGACTCGCCGGAAGCCCCGCTCGTGCCATTGCTGTATCTCTCCTTTATATCCTCCACCCATTTGCCACCCTCTGCGCCGCTGAACAACCAGACGTGGCTGTTTCTGTGTCAGCCAGTTGTCAAAGTTGCTGGCACGATGCTATCTTACCTTCCCAAGACCCTTTCGGGCTCGTGCCACCCCATTATTTCGCTAGATCTTCTCTTCCCGTTCGTCTGAGGCAGAGGCGCTTGGAGTCCACTGTTGGGATGAGGAGGAGGAGGTAGATCCCATTGCAGACGTTCGCACAAGTGGTGCACGATCTCGTCCGCGTCACCTAGAAGGACAATCTGAAACATGATCACACGACGTGAGTTCCGTAAGGAAAACGAGGGGACTTGTGTGTGACGTACATCTGGGTTAATATGTCTTACGGGTGTTTTGTTGATGAGGATCTAACGAGAGTGAGGTAGGCGTGTGTCGACTTTGTTCGACTGTACACTGACCTGTGGTACAGAATGTGGTAAATGTGCTGTACCATTCGGAGCAAGTCAGCAGACAGGAAGAATTTCAAAATGGTCCAACTGTAACGCACACAGGATCTCGGATACAGGAGAGACCTTGAGAGACGTGCCGATGACTAACAAGAGATCCACCTTATCTCGGTCATCCAACAGCGCGTTGTCAAAGTTGTCCGTAAGTTTCTCCCCAAAGAAGGTGATGTCGGGCTATCAGACAGAAATCACAACGCTTCTCCGACGACAGCGCACGGAATAATACCTTCATCACGCCCACAGGTAAATCGTCGCTCTCGTCACTATCGTCGTCCCATTCGTTCCTCTTTTTGCCCCTCTTCCTTGTAGGTTTTGACTTTCGTGCTGCCGCAGCCTTGTGCACTTCCAAGCATGCTTTGCAGTATGGTACATGCTGGTTGAGGATTTCCCGTTCGATTTCTTTGCCTGGTACCTTGACTCGGCATTGAAGACATGAAGCCGTCTTGAACGAGCCGTGACATTGCAATACGCGCGTGATGCCTGCGATAGATTCCAGTGTGTCTATGTTTTGCGTGTAGTTCTGTGTGCAGTTTGATCGGTTACGGGAGGTCTAAGATCAACTAGATTGAATGGATGTGTGCTTACACGAAGGAGCTACGATGGTCCAAGAGTATGATTTGTTTAGGATTATACTTGACGTTGGGGAAAACAGTACCTTATTTTTGTCTTCGAGGAGTTTGATGAATCGGTGACAGGGGGATGGTGTAAAATTAGAAGGATATATTTGGCTTCGACAACATTGTCAGGATTTGGTTGTAGATGGCACTCAGGTCTTACCTTGCAAAAGAGCTTGAGAGGCATCAACAACAACATCCTTCGACATTTAATCGAAAACATGCACTCACTAGAATACTGGTTCAAGCGGGCGTTATGAAGAGGGAATGGTTAGAACGACTCAAGGAAGAAACAACAAATCCACCTTTGGGATTGTCTTTGAAATAGTGTATATCGAACCTGAGTAAAGTTAGAGAAATCGGCTAACCACAGAGAGCAGATGACGAACATTTGCTGAGGGTCGTCTAAGTCATATTCGCCCTTTTGCTTCAGCGTCGCATAAAGGCCGTTGCGGGACCTAAAGTCCGGAATTCCACAAGAGACGCCTAATGATTCTCAGGGACATACACGCCATGTGAGAGGAAAGTCGCGTACTAATGCCTGCACCACTCAGCACCATGATACGTCTTGAACGTACTATAAGAGAAATCGCATCAGAAATGCTATTGTATTGCGGAAGCTTTTCTCTTAGATGCAGTCTAGCCGGTCGACCTTAGTCGAGGGGTTTTACCAATAGATCAACAAGTAACTCACTCCCTTGACATTGCCACCCTAAGGAAATACAACAGTGTTTTGTGGCGCTTATTTCTGAGTTCTGGACACTGTGCATGGTGTTCGAATACGAAGAGAAGAAGAATGGTACGACATACCAAACTAATGCCAAATGCAAACAACAGTTTAACAATAGATGTTTTTTGAGCCATGACATATTCCCGAATGAATGAGCTCATTCCTGATAGCGGTGAGTCATGGGCCTAAAATGTTGCTTGACAGATGACATACCGCGCTCCTTGAGATGATGCATCATCTTCCGGATTTCGTCCTTAGTCCAGGCCTGCATGGCTGTGTGCAACCACTGTGAGCATTTATATGACGCGCCACCGAGGGTAGTAACAGCGGAGGGTAACCCCGTTCGGAAATCGTTGCCTTTACCTACCTTCGTCTTCCAATTCGCGGATCTCGGCAGTGTCAAGATCGTCGTCCACAGGGCTTGCGGTACCAACTACTGCAGAAGAAGTGGATTGTGCTTGTACAATGAGAGAAAGGTCCTCCGTATCTGAGGCTTCCGAATCACTGTCAAAGTCGGTCATCTCGGTGCAAACGTCCTCGTCAAGTCCGTCCAAGAGGTCCTCGATAGTGTCGGAGTCCGCCTCGACATCCTCTGCTGCGCTAAGGAAGGCGCGAAGCTGAAGAGCGTGCAGCGGGCTCGGTGTCTTGTGTTTCGCGCCCCCACCTTGGTTTGGGCCACTCATCCGTTAGTGTCACTTGTCAAACGTCTTCGACACTCTTTCTAACGTTAATCAATAGAAAACCACGTGATCTGAGATTTCTGAAACACGTGATTCATAAAATATAAAAGATCGCGTTTCCTTGAATTTCTTTCTTTATGGATCTCTTCTCAGATGACTCGAGCGTATTCGACTTCTTTCCTTCTTCTCCTACGTCGCATAGATTCACTTCTCCACCCACAGAGGAACCCCAATTCGTCTCGAAACGGCATACTCTCCCCATAGAGCTAATCGAATACATCATAGAGCTTTTCCATGGTCGATATGGTTCGTTCCGTGCTCTCAAAGCCTTTTCAGAAGCCAGCTCCCAGTTTCGGATGATCGCTCTGCGGAGATACATGACCTCTTTGAGGATATGTTCCGCGAAGCAGCTTAGGTCCCTTTTGAAGATGCATATATCCATGTTGTCGCGAAGTAATTCCACATGGAAATGCGTAGGGTTCCACTGGATCAAGTAAGCAGAGTGCATATATGCTATGGACGACCACTCGTTAGCTTGTGTCATCTAGGAGTTTAACGGCACAATCCGGAGATCTTGCAAAGGCGCCTTGGAATCCAAGTCTTATGTGTAGCCTGCAGGCCCTCCAGATTTCTTTCGCAGCAGAGGCGCGATCAACGCAGAAGATTCGATTAGAACAGATATTCGTCGTCTCTATGATGAACTCACCGATGACCCACCTCACCTCGCTGACGCTCACCGATTTATGGCGCATCGATGCGTCGCTCTTGAACGTGGTGGCCGAGGCTTTTAAAGGATTGATATCCCTTCATCTCAGTTGTTCCGAGCACCTAGATGTGTCTTGTTGCTGGGCTTGCTTCGAAGATAGCTCTTCGACCGTCATCCACTCCCCCATCCCTGACCATTTTCCTACGGTGGAATCGTTGACAGTACGTCTTTCTGCGCGCTACTCTTTGATTATCAGATCACTCTCGCAGAGCGCATTTGCGAAAGCGTTGAAACCACTTACCAAGTTGACCGACCTTCATCTTGGAATATTTCTCTCGAACGCGGAAATGCTCGAGAACCATATCGATCATTACGATAGTCCAAGAAGTCACCTACGCCTCATTCATGCTACCGTCGATCAGAATCGCAATCTGGCGCGCTCGGGAACGGTTCTGAGTCAATCCGAATCCCCAAGCGCTACACACTCCGAGCATATATCTTACGGGGAAGACGAAGAAGATACGAATAGTCCAGGAGTCACGTTTGACGAGGTGCCGCCCTTTCCTCATGGTCCCGAGATGTGTCCGATCTGCTCGACCGTGATTTCTGCCGCCGACGTGCGTACACGCGAGCTTGAAGCAAGTTTGGCGCTCGCACGGAAGCTCAAGTCATTAAGAACGATTAGCTGGAGTTCGTTTTTCGCATCGAGGATTCCTTCCGAGGACGAAAAAAGGATCGGAGACTGGCGAAAGACGACCAAGACATACATTCTTCGTAGCGGCGGGAGAGTGCGCGTAAGAAGGCGACCCTGGTAGTAGTCGGTGCCACCCGGACAAAGCAGAACCGCCCGGCGCGGAGGCCAGTACATAAGTAGTTCGTTGGATTCTGTTGTCCTCAGGCCACGCTGTATACCGCTTCTCCTTTCGCTTATCCCATTGCGACTTTGTGATAGGTGACGTATGGTATGGCAGGAATGTCATCAATATTGGTGATATGATTCGGTATAAGTTTGGTGGCGACGTGACTCGAAGTACAGCAGCACAATGCTGTCGAGTTCGTTGTTCATATGTACAACGTTCAGAGTCAG
Organism: Leccinum rimulosum; assembly: GCA_038091395.1. NCBI lineage: Eukaryota > Fungi > Basidiomycota > Agaricomycetes > Boletales > Boletaceae > Leccinum > Leccinum rimulosum. Next base: position 5,737 of record JBBPOJ010001657.1, on the reverse strand, counting down.
TGCCACGAGGCGCTGTTAGTCCCGTCACATTCGGCCCATCGGGGAGAGCTCCGACTCGAAGAGGTCTAGAGGTAATTACGTATTAGTGATATTCGCGTGCCGAAGTGTGGACTGCTGTGGAGGAACAATAAAGTGAGAATCTCGAGGTTATGAGCCACTCGGCAGCAACCGTGTCCACACCAAAAGACCACAAGACACCGATGATATAAGTATGGCATGGGTTCTTCAGGCCCCCCTTTGCAACCCTGGCAGCTGCGGCCATCCCCCTCGAAGAGCAAGTCGCCTTGCCTCCACCATCGGCACCATCCCCATCCAATCCGCTCTTCAAGTTATCAATTAATCAACCAATAATATGTCGTTCACCTCCGTCACTCAAGCCAACACCAAGACAGCCGAGTTTGCCCGTCTCTTTGGTTTATTCGAACGCGTCGCGACGCGACGCACTCGGGCTCTCACCGGGGACGCCAGCGAACTCATCTCTGCGGACGACATCGCAGGAGTCCCCGCAGAATTCGCCCCCATGCTCAAGAATCTGTCCACGGTCCTCTCCCTGCGCACCCTACGCGACGAAGAGCACGCCCGACGTGCACAAGCCCCCTCCACACCTGTCCCCCGCCATGCGAGCCTCGCTGGCGTGCCTTCCCCATCTACTCCATTCACGAGCGAGAACCGGACGTTCCCGCTCGGTCAAGGTTTCCCGTTCACGTTCAAGCTCATGCTCCACAAGTTGTACGAGCTGGACGAATGGGCGGCAAAGGTCAAGAGTGCGTTGGAGACGTCCAAGTCACAATTCAAGCCCCTGGCAGAGAGGGATCTGAACGCTGCTAGGGAGGAGGGGATGAAGGAGAAGAGAGCAGAGAAGAGGAGTGGGATCCGCGCTGCGCTTGGCGTTTCGCCCAAGTCTAATGCACCGACGACGAAGAGGCGGTCGTGTTCGCTCGCGGTACCCGCGATGCCCTCAAAGCCGGAGACCAGTCGTGCGTTGAAGAAGAGGTGTATCGGTCGGAGGAAGTCTGTATGCGGTCCGATGTCGACCAGTGTTTGGGTGTACGACGCGGCGATCTCGGCGGTCGAGACGACGGGCCCTCGTCGTGCAGTGGAGATTTCGTTCTCCAAGCCAAGGAATGCAGGTGGTATGGCGGAAAACCGTGCGCGGCACCAATCGTTGACTGCTTTGGAGGGAAAACGCAGAGTCAAGATCTTCGTTCCTCACTTGCAATCTGGCTGTATCCTGCAGCAACCACAGCCTTTCCAGTTTGCTCTGCCGACCTCCGGAATGGAAACTATGGCGAGTATTGCGGAACCGTGCAAAAGGGCGGCGGTGAAGCGACCTCTTTGTGTCTGAAATTTATATTATAAAATGATTTTTTAGCTTACAGGATCCTGGACTTTAACATTGTCACCGACTTTTTTTACTTTACGAAATTCGTTGTGTCGTTTAACTCGGTTTGTTTTGTTTTTGGGAGGGGGGGATTCGCTTGTACGCTAGGATTCTGGATTGGATGTGTTGTTGTAATGTACGATAGTTGGTAAACGTCGATCTTCAGCTTTAGTTGCGAGTCTAGCATGGGCCCATTAGTATCTTAATATGTCATTAACTACAAAGTTGTCAGCTGCAGGAACCCAGACTAGTTAACGAGGTTACGAAGCGCAAATATGTCGTTCGCGCCATTGGCCTCAGTCACGGTGTCTTAGAGGGAAAAGACGATGGACTGCGTTCGCGGAGACTGATTAAATTAGCAACATGGGTATCGTACACGGTCCTATGAGTAGAATACTATGAGATAGATTTGGTCAGAGCTTGAGTTCCGTAGTCTCGGATAAACTCACGAGGATCAACTATCGGAAACTTCTATGACACCTCTCTGAACACGTTCGCCTCGAACGCGCAAAATATCCTCAATGTTTCTCAGTTTTCCGTCTTGGGTATCATCCTTGAACCAGCCAAGATTATCGGCGATCAAATGCCTGTTCAAACACGAATTCAGCACCAATCAGAGGAAACAGAACGCATTGCATTCGTACCGGTTCTTGCAACTCGGGCATTCGATAAGAACGATGCCGCGCTCATACGCACGTTTGGTGAACGTGTGTGCTGAGCGGTGGTTACACTCCTCAGCCGTACATGTGAATGCGATGGCTAGACGGGGCTCAGCTGAAGAGTCAAGCTGGATCTTCTTCTGATCTGGAGTCTCTGGTACGACCGGTGACTTCAATTGTTCTGCAAGCCTTGGAGCAGAAGAATTGGCACGAAGAGCGCCGAGTCGTCTGTGCGCGTGCACTGGATACGACGGTCTCGAGAGCAGCGAGCGCCATCCCGGACGGAGAAACCTCGCCGGTTGCAACATTTTTCAGTGACGCGTTTTTGCTGCGAGAACTGGTGCCGAGCATTTACTGTCTCCGCGAACATCGGAGTTCAAATAACAGCACGCGCTTGTGGCGAACCATCGTCCGCGTCCGCGACGACGACGACGACGACGATGGCAGACCGATCACGACGAGCAAAAGGCGGCGTCGACAAGCTTGCAGAGTATAAACGCGCTCGGGAGGGCGGGCCAAGGAAATGGAAGGTGCGAAATTGTCCATCTCGCGTGCTCGATCGTGGATTGACGCGTCGATCAGCCCGAGAAAGACGTCGCGTTGTACGACGAGGTCACCGAAGAACAATACAAAAGCATCGTCAAGGGAAGACTTCAAAAGGATGACTTTGTTGTGGATGACGGCGTCGCCGGATACATGGACAATGGCATGGATGATTGGACAGGTCAGGCTGATGATGCTGACGGGGAAGACGATGAGGAAGAGGGGATGCGCAGTCGCAAGAGTTGTACGTATCCTTTTTGATTTCTTGTCTTATCCCCGTCCTGGACTGCCGAATAGCCAAGAAAAAGGTCAATGGAGCATCCGCGAAAGCAAAGGGCAAGTCCAAGGCACCTCCGCCAGCCCCAAAACCCTCCATAAGCGCGTACCGTCCTACCATATCGGCGGAGCAAGAAGAAGATTTCATGGCTAATCTGTTGGGAGGCATTGATGCGGCGCCCATCCCAGTACCTGTGCGCTCGAGGAAACGAAAACCTTCACCCATCTCGGACCATGATGACCTCGTGCCGGATCGTTCCTCTTCGCCAGTTCCCTACCGGAAGACCACCGATGCCTACTCTTCAGATGGAGCCGCTGATGACGGTCCTTCATCTAACCCACCGTCAAGCGATTTCGAAGATTATGCGGCAATGATAAGCCCGAAAAAAAAGGCGCGTATAGCCAACGCCTCATCGGTGGTGACGCCTGCTGTCGAACGCATGGGCAAGTTGGAGGTTCACAGCGGTTCCGAGGATATATTAGACGCGTCCATGGACTTTTCGGACATCGATATGAACGACTTCATGGATGTCGACGACATCGACGTCAAACCTACTGTTCCCGTCAAGAAGGAATTACCTACAATCAAAGCCGATTCTAAACCTGTTCAGGATGGCACGAAGACGCCAAAAACGGACGAGTTAGCCGCCCCATCGTGGCTTTCTGTGTATGACTCTCTCACTGTGGTTCCTGACGATACCCTGGGGTCCAAGTCTACGTCCTCTTCCAACAAGATATCCATCAATGCCCTTGAGGAGGACGGTAGTCTGCGCATGTTTTGGTTGGACTATCTGGAACACAGCGGTAAACTCTATCTCATAGGCAAAGTCAAAGACAAGACTTCCGGTGCTTGGACGTCTGCATGCCTTACTATCCATGGAATCCAGCGCAATCTATTCGTGCTACCTCGACAGCTGCGTGTCATCCAGGAAGAGACCGAAGATGGCCAAGTGGAGATAGTGGAGACGGACATCGTACCGGAGAAAGGGGATGTGTACAGCGACTTTGAGAGGATACGCCGAGAGATAAAGATAAAAGGCTGGAAGGCTCGTTGGGTGACACGCAAGTATGCTTTCGACTATAAAGACGTTCCAAAGGAAACGGAATGGATGAAAGTCTTGTACTCGTACGAAGGTGAGTGACGAAGCAACGCGTTGGGGCGCAAGACTGATCATCGTACAGAGCCACAGATCCCCATGGATGCTTGTTCGCCAAACATCTACAAGATCTTTGGTACCAACACGAGCATCTTCGAGCTATTCGTTCTGAAGCGCAAGGTCATGGGACCTTGTTGGCTGACAATAAAAAATGCCACTGTGGAACACGAAGGCGTAGGTAGTCACAGGGCCTGCTCCATTCGTCGCTAACTTGGAGCTTGCCAGATCTCTTGGTGTAAGCTCGAAGCCAGTGTCTCTGATCCAAAGGATGTTACCCCGATCGTGGACAGTGCTCCGGAACCACCACCCCTAACTATCATGAGTCTAGCTATACGTACGGTGGTGAACCACAAGGCAAATAAGCGTGAAGTAGTTTGTGCTTCTGCACGCGTATGGCGCGATGGTAGCTCTTGGTCTATGGTATATTTTTTAAAACATGCTGATTTTAGTCCACAGTACAGTTGGACGATCCGACTCCTCCAGAGCAATTGCCTTGTTCTGTACACACATTCGTACGTCCACTGGACAGATTTCCCGCCAACTTTGAGACCCGGGCCAAAGTCAACGGGAAGGGTATCATATCACCCATGGCGAATGAGCGTGTGCTTCTCAACAGCCTTCTTGGCAAGTAGTCGGTTCCTCGTAAATGTCAGAACAGTTCTCATGGTCTCTCCCTTTAGCCGCGTTGTTCAAAGCGGACCCCGATGTTTTGGTAGGCCACGATTTCCTAGGCATATCCCTTGACGTACTTTTGGGACGAATGAAAGACCTGAGAACGGAACATTGGTCTCGCTTTGGACGGTTCCGGAGAGCGAAATGGCTTCCAATCGGAAGACAAGGAACCAATATGAAGTTCCTATCTGGCAGGCTGTTGTGCGACCTTGCTAGTGACGGTGCAAAGGTACGCCATCGTTGACTTCACATATGACTTTTGCCAATTGTTTGCGCATAGAGCATGATCTCATCCACGACATGGTCTCTCAGTGAAATGTGCAGATCCCATCTCAAGTCGGAACGACAGGACATCGACCCGGATGACACTGCGGCATACTTTGACGGAAGTGTTTCCTCGCCGGATATGTTGATGACGTTCGCGCGACACTGCGAACTCGATGCCCATTACCAGATGGCCATTGCGTCCAAGGTACAGATCCTACCGTTGACGAGACAGTTGACAAATCTTGCTGGGAACGCTTGGTGAGTCTTTATCGCGTTGTTATTACTCTCGAAGCCTCACGATCGACGCGATTTCTCTAGGAACAAGACTTTGAACGGCGGACGTGCGGAGCGAAATGAATACATTCTGCTTCACGAGTTCCATAAGCTCAAGTATATCTGCCCCGACAAGACCTTTGGCAAGAAAGCACCCAAGGCCGAGCCTGAAGCCGACGACGCAGACGGTGAGCGCAGCGGGACCAAGGCCGGCAAGGCCAAACGAGACAAGTACAAGGGTGGTTTGGTGTTCGAACCCAAGCGTGGCTTGTGGGACAAGTTTATTCTGGTCATGGATTTCAACTCGCTCTATCCGAGCATCATTCAAGAGTATAACATCGATTTTACCACCGTGGAACGGTCACTAGACGTATGTATGCTCGCCCCCCTTTGGTTTCGGTTTTTGATGTGTCCAAAGGAGGAAGAAGACAAGATCCCAGAGCCTCCGAGCCCCGAGGTGCCCCAAGGCGTCTTACCTCGCCTCATCGCAACGCTCGTGCAGCGCCGCA
>JBBPOJ010001656.1:0-12219 GCA_038091395.1 Leccinum rimulosum | reverse complement strand
TTCCCCCCCCGTGCCCCACCCTGGCCCGGGGTTTTTGCAACCACCCGGGTTCGCCCCGCCCCCCCCCCCCCCCCCCCCCCCCTCGGCCTCGCGCAACATCGACACAACAACGCACGACACAATGACAACGCGACGTGGCACCACGACGCATCGACTGATGCGCCGGCATACCACGGCGTGTTGACAATGAGATGCAACATGACAATGTACGTACAAAAACGACATGCATAGTACGTCAACACGCGTTGATGTCAGCGCGATGATGGTGGACGAATGACGACTGACTGGCCGGGGACGGCACAGCGACAACAAAGTGATGCAACAATGATGATGCTTGCAAGTACCAGGATCCGTGGTCACGGGTAGCAGCATCATTGCCCGACTGATCGTCTTCCTGCGCGTCTTCAAAGTGTTCATCATCGAAACCGTCCTCCGAGCACCTCCGAGTCCGTCCGTGCCAGTGGAGTCTGAGTTTGGATATGCCGATCCTCGATATATCGGGACGCGGCCCCTTACCATGGTCATACCTATGCAGTACTTTAGACTACATTATTAGATTCTAATGTTGTTCATGCTGAAACCATGCTACTCCTACCTGAGGCTGGTGATGACACAATTTGACCTATGTCATAGTGGGATCAATGGGTAGGAGTCAGAAGATGGTTCAGACAGACAGGCTGAAATGCAAGGCTGAATGAATTATGAAGAATAGATTCAGAATTGCCATGCCAGCCAGGGGCCACAGCACATTATCAGCTGAGGATCATTATGGTCCAGAATTGATCTCAAGTCTGTCTGCCAGTGGTTGTGACTGACTGACCAGAATGTAGGCTCAATTGCTTGGGTTGGTAAGGACTTATGATTGCCTACTATACTTTTTACCCTGCCAGTGGCCTATAATTTTTCTATGCTTTTGTAATCATCAGCTCAGAAAGTCTATGCTTGATTGCAGATGGTAAATATGTAACATTTTTATAGTCCAATGATTGAATAGTGGGAATCAGTAATCAGTAGATGCTAGAATTATACCCAGTTATAGATATTTTGACACACTGGTGCTGACTTCACAAGGTTACAAAATGTCTGCCGGAGATTATATAGCATTGTCATGTTTTCATCCAATATATGGTCGACTTGGCTTTCTGGTATCTTCCTTGTATTATATGATACTTGTCTCCCCTCATTATACTTTGATTAAAATGATGGATAAACCCTTATAAGATAATATCAATATTTTTACAGCTGACAAAATCTATCTGGTTATATCTACATCACCCCATTTTCCTGTCATTCTGATGGCACAATGATTGAACAATTATAACCAGTCACCAGTAGAGCCCAGAATAATTCTCATTTATAAGTGTTTTCACATACTGGTATTAGCTTGACAAGCTTACAAAATGTCTGCCAGAGATTATATAGCATTGTCATATTTTCATCTGACAGATGGTCAGCTTGGCTTTTTGGTATCTTTCCTGTGTTGGATAGATAAACCCTTATAAGATAATATCAATATTTTTACAGCTGACAAAATCTATCTGGTTATATCTACATCACCCCATTTTCCTGATGAACTTATCTACCATCCTCCCTGTACCATGTACCAGCTGATCTGCGGGCCCATCGAAGGTATGCATACGGTCAATCTCATGTCGACTGTAGGTCCATACTGAATGATTGCTCATGGTATGGAGGCTAGACGACCTTCCAGTGGCAGAAGTTCGACACATCCTTTGCGACCAGCTTGGTCCCGCCGCCTTTGCCAGTCTCACACATATAGATTATTTCGGGACGGTTTTCCGTTTGGTGGACGGTCGGAGGTGGACAGACTGAAGGTGCCGTCTTATAGTACTTGGTGCAATCAAGTGTGATGCATTGCCAATGAACATATTTTGAACTTGTCTACCGAACACGGGTGGCAGACAGACAAAGTTGAGCTAAGGATCATATCACGGGTGGTATGTACATGTGAGGCAGGACATGAACGAGGTTCGACACGTCATGGGACAACGTTGTGTTCGTCATGTCATGACGTGTCGTTGTCGTCATCTTCGTCGTTGGCACACCGTATCTCGTTGTGCCAGTGGGTGGCCGCGGTGTCCAGTCGTTGTGTTGTGGGGCCACGCTGGTACGCCGTCGTCGTCATGTCGTTAGGGCACGCTGATGCATCGTTTCTCCGTAGTTGTAGTGTCCGGCATTATCCTCTGTGTCGTCAGGGGACGAGGACGAGGACGAGGACGAGGACTAGGACAGCCGAGGGCGAGGGCGAGGGCGCCGTTGTCGTCGTCGCGTCGTTGTGTCATGGGAGCACATTGGAAGCGCGCCGTTGTGCTGTCGTCACGTTGTCGGGTCGTGGTGGTATGCCGTTGCGCCGTCGTCGCTTCCATGCGGGTGAGGGAGAGCGGGAGGAAAGACGAGGACGATGTGTGGCGACCGTCTTACGCTCTCGCATGGCAGTCGCCACATGCCATCCTTGATGCAACGAGGGAGTCGACTACGGGGCGAGGTGGGGAAGCGGACGGGCGGATGGATGTACAGGCGGCGCAAGGTGAGGATAAGTGAGGGTTAGTATGTACCATTGCGGCGGCGGGAGCCTGAGAGGGCGAGGGCGACTCGGAGGGCAAGATTCGATGAACCTGCGTCGTCGTGTACGCCGACGCGCCGTGGCACCGTTGGTTTCGTGTCCGGCGTCGTCATCGTCATCGCGTCGTGGCATCCCGCCGTGCCAGTTGTCAACTTGAGGGTGCGACGGCGAGGAGTGAGGGTGCCAGTGAGAACAACAGCGACGATGGGTGACGTCACGGTCATTGACGCAATACGAGGGTTCCAGATCAGTGACCAGCGCTGAAGGGCTGACTGGTCAGCCTCCACCTGGACAATATAAAAAATCAAAATGTTCATGCTACCATGCCTCACCACTGTTTCGCCACTACGCTCTTTCTCATCCAATGCCATGAAAGTCAAAACACAACCGTGACGCCCGCATCCTCTTCAGGGATCCTCTGATTCCCACGATCCTCCGTGACGTAAGCAATGACACCCAGTGTGCCAAGGAAGAGGGGGTGTGCATCGTCACAGAAGCCATCCAACTACACTACAACGAGAGCATTTCGGAACTCAAGATGAAGGCAGATGTCCTCAGTATGTTTTCTTACTATTTTAGTTTATATTTTGTGCTAATATGACGTATACTAGAATGTGATCAGCCTGGTGACATGTATCATCTCATTGTGGAATCGAGACCTGAGAACAATGGCGAGATTGCCTGGAGTCAGCTCAGGAACAGTAAATTAATTCTCTAATTTATCCTAATTTCAAACCCTTACAGTCAAATCAGATGCTGTCATTGAACAGCTTCTCATGCAATGTGATGCAAGTCACACAACTTCAGCAAGAACATACTGAGGTCATGGCCAAACTTGATGTGGTAAGTCTATTAATTATGCTTGATACAGTATTAATGTTCCTGAACCACATGGCAGACCATAGCAACCATGGTGCCTCAGGCTATCAGAACCCGTTTTTTTATAGATCTACTAGCACGTCTAGAAGTCGCAAAGTTGTTCAGTTTGGACTCGTGGAATGAATTCCATGACAAGAGGTTTTATGAAGTGCAGGGCTTGATTAACGACGCAATCAGATGCCTCACTGGCAAACAGCAGCTTGATCAACGTGGCCTCCTTCCCAACTTGTCGATGGCAACCCTCAAGTACTAGTACCTGTGGCAGAAGAGTGCTGAACGTGAAGCCGGCAACATAGCTGCTCACATGGCCCGGCTGGAAGACATAAGAGATGTCATTTTACACCACATACGGGATGCTGAGACATAGTACCATCTTAGAGAGTTATATCACTTTATATTCAAAGCTTCTGTACTAGTAGATACAGATACAAGAACTGGTGACTTGTATCTCTGATCACATTCACACATTCTTTACTTGTAGCAGCCTGCTTAGATGCACTATTCAATACAAAATGGATAATGGATAAAATCAAGTATAAATTTTAATCAAGATGCAAGGTCCTAAGCTGGAAATAGGTTGTGTGACATCACAGTCATTGATGCAATATGAGGTTCTACAAATCACTGGTACTAGCAGCATCTGACCAGCGCTTCTGAGTCAGCCTCCACCTGGGAAATATAAAAAATCAAAATATCTATGCAATCATGCCTCACTGGCACCATTTCTCAACTACACTTTCTCTATCCAAATTTGCCACAAAAGTCTAAATGCACTGCCTGCATCATCTTTAGGGATCCAGTTACTTCCATGACATAAGCAATGACATTTGAAATAAGGACAAATAAGTATTAATATTTTGTTGCAAAATACATGTCAAATGTTTAAGATAATATAGGACAATAACTATTTCATTAAAAGATTTAATATATGTCTTCCATACTTGTCTTGAATGAGCTTACCACAAAATGTTTATTATTACATTTTTATATCAATGATAAATAAAAATGTTTGATGGATTTATTTTTTTGTACTGTTCATTTCCAATATGTTTTACAAAAATATTCCGTATATTAATATTGCCCAATATTCTGTGGTTAAAAAAATTATTTATGTTTTGGTCTCATTTTCATACCATTGTATTCTTTCAGTTTTTTCATCCTGTACTTATAGGCTTTGGTGAGTTTTATCTCAGCACCTAATCCAATCTGAGCTTCATGCATATTTGCAATATATATATATGTAGCATGGCACTGCCATAATCCCAACATTTTGTAGCCAACATAGCTCTATGTACATCACCAAATTAGTGCACAACAACAACATTCTGATATAATATCATTAACTCACACTAGTGCTATAGAGACTTTATAGATGATCCATCTAATTGTTTATTTTATATAGTATTGGCCCATCATATGTACAATTCTGAGTGTAGTTATAATATTTCAACTTTACGCTCAACTTGGACATTGCCATAGTAGGCACCTGCCTTTTTGGGACTTGCTCCAAAGAGTCGTAGGATATTTCAAATTGTTCAAGTTGTGAGTTTGTATTCAAGTTTGTACTACTATAGTTCTAGCCCAAGATTTTGACAGAACTCACAATATTGGGCCATTCATTCCCTCATCCTCAGTGCCTTCAAGTCCTGTTCATGCTTCTGAGTCCATCTTCCAAGTTTAGGGTATCACCTGTCCAACAAGACTTTCTCATTTATGTAGCGAATGAGAAATAGGAAGAATAATCAACAATTAAAACTACAATGAGCTAAGGTCCTTTAAGATGTTCTGTAGTATAGTTTCCTTTACTTCTGTGAGTATCAAACAATTATTTTCTATACTTCTTGCATGAGACTGGCCACAATATAAACATTGGTAAGTGGAGATACAAGTATACTGCAAATCATTTGAAATGCACTGGAGATACATGGGAGCTTGACATGGGTGGCCAGATATGAACTTAGTTGCTCTATTGATGTCAGTGCTGCCTGAAAACTCTGGGGTATCTCTGCAGTAGAATCTGGAAACAAGAGAAAAAATGTTCCACCACAGTGCACCTTGGGTAGTGTGATCTTGGAGACATCAATCTTGTTGAGGAATAGAACAATGTATGATTCAAATTCATTCAATGAACCACCATGATTTGACCACAGGCTTGAAAGCCTTAATGACTCTGTCATCTGATTCTAAAGAGCAAGTTAGTGGTTATGGTCCCAACCATGAATAAACAGACTCATTCCTGGACCACCTGCATCACTGTGAAGATACTAGTAGGGTCTGTCATGGGTATGCCCATGGTTGTGGTGATGTGTATTTACATGAATTGACAAATCTCTACCCATGGGTCTTGCAACTTTGAATGATATCACAGGTCATGTCTTCTGTAATTGCTTTTAACTCTATAGTCAACTGTACAATAGTCCAAGTCAGAATATAAACACAGCTAGACTATGGCTGGTATACATACCATGGCAAGAACAAAATATATTGTTTGCACAGTGCATCAAACTTCTGAGATGTGATCATGATTGTATGGGACCATGACTGAGACCATGGAGTTACTCAGTCACAGTGTATGCAACATAATCTCTTGCAAAGCTTGATCAGCAAACCACCAGATCGAGACCAACTTGAAGATGTGAGTAATGGTTCATCCTCTTGAATCAGCTGCAAAGATGGACTAAAAAAGCCAAGTAACTTTGTTTTTCCTTCAGGATTATGGGTTGTGTTGATTTGAGATTGTGTAGATCTGGGCATGCAAATGAGTATGCACTTGATGCTATTGTAGTTTTTCCAGTAGCATACTTTACCTTTAATAACAATTATGTTTCATTGATGACTATGCAGATCAATGTATGGTGTAATATAGCTTTACATGTAGTCATGCAGACCTGTACAAATGTAGACAAACTATCTGTACAGGTATGTGCAGATCTGTATGCTTCTGTACAGTAATCCAAATCTGTACAGAGTTGTATGGAGGGTGACCTTACTATGAGTCTGTTGATTTGTATAAGACTGTACAGACCTGTACATATCTACATGTATGGGGGGGGTGATTTGCTGATGCTCGCACAGATGGGCAGATACTGTATGGAAAAATCTGATGGTCCTGAATATGTCCAACATCTTGGACTTCTTTTGCAAGTTTATCTTTAATCTTGTAGACATGTTGATGACGTCGTGATGGAAGTGCAAGAGAAACTAATGTAGCTTTCTGTGCTTGACTTGACACGAATCTGATCGACTCGGATGTCTGCTGCTCATCATGTACAAATATCTCACTCATTCAAAGCAGTGTTTGCTTCCAAAATCGCCTTCTATATGGAAGTCTGGTACACATATTGTGCAGTCTTACCATACAGCCACCCCAAATTTATCACTTTATCCTTGGCCAAAGCATGCCAGGCATAAACCAGAACATCTTGTACATTTGGTATACTGGCATACCACTGCAGAGAAGTAGGACTGACTTTCTTCTTGTGGGTTCCTCAAGGGGCACAGCATTTGGAAATGACACCCTCACTTCCATCAGCAGACTCTGACAAAAATGACAGTGTGTGAACTTATTCAAAACTCACAGATGTTTTAGATTTTGGTGGTCAGAACAATGTCAATGATTTGCTGTTGGCTGAGAGCAGAAAGCTCAGCTTCAGCCTTGCCTGGGGCCTGTTTGATGTTGAGTTCATAAGCATTAAATACTAGTATCAAGCCTGTGAAGCCATCTACCTCATGCCATTGAGATCCGAATGCCTTGATGAGCTTGTGGAAACTGAGGCTGTTAAAATTGAGTTTTTTTTACTTGATCATGGTGATGTACTTTACATAACTTGTATATTTTTATAAACATTTGTTTCTAGGACCAGCATCAGTTACAAACGACTTATCTAGTCATTGAGCAAGGAACCAAGCATGGGATTCAATGCAGTTGACAAGCACATTATTGCACATGTCTACATTATTGTATATTTCCATTGTTATTCTCATGTCATTGACACTGATGGACTGTTTAGACATACTTTACTCTTAAGAGTCATGCTCAACACTGGACCTAAATGACCAGAGACATGGATCTTCAAGATACTTATTGGTGAATTGTTGAGATGCTCGAAGATGACTCAGATCCATGGATTTGAGAGATTTTGAAATGGTCTAACTAGCTGATATCGATGTTGAGCTCTTTCTCCAGCTTCTTCCGCATGTCCAATTTGAGGCTAGGTATAAGGTGAGGGGTGAAACACTGTTTAGCAGTGACAACCTTATAGTTGCTCAATCCGATAAGGAAAAGCCGAAGGCACCAGTGCTATATAATATGGTTAAAATGATCGACTTGGAGGGGAAGATGAGCACAAGAGGACTTACTAAGAATGCCATATGCGTCCAGTGAGGAGGTTCTACCTCCATCCTGGAGCTGGACCGTGCCAGACCCCTGGTAACATCAATGATACATGTGCCCTTTGTGATTGACATTGTCAACTGATCATTGGTTAAGTATGCAACACTGACTTGAGTGGAGGGAACACTTACCTGCCCCTTGATTTGGGAGTGGATTGTTGAGAGCAACTGTAAGCTTTGGATACACTTAATACTTAGTCGCTTATGCGCAACAGATGGGAGGTCCAAGCCTTCTATTGCAGTGAGTAGTGACAAGTGGTAAAAAGTATGAATGGAACAGCCTGAGGTAAGCATAACTAATTTGTCTAACTTCTCTGCCAACTCAACCACTTTTGAATAGGCACTGCAAATCCAGCAGCAGGTCTTTGACAAGCAAGAGAATGATCAATGACAGAGCTGCTAGTAGTGACCAAACTCAGACTTACAATAAAATTTCTGTGTACCTCATCAGTATAATATCCTCTGAGCTTTGATTTTACAGCATGACTACTAACTTGACTGTCACTAGAATCTATCATATCATAGCTTTATTCATATTAGCCCTACATCATGCCTATGCCTGGCAATGGATGGATATAGTCAGGATCACATCTGAGCTATTTTGTACCAATCTTCATGAGACTTGGGTCATCAATTTTCGTCATGAGGTTGTAGAGGAGACCCTAGCAAAGGTGGTGTTTGATCAAATGTTGCTCGTAGCTGCAACCCAGGATCAAGCTAATTGGGGATTGGAAAATAGTGAGTCCAACTTCAATGAACTTGGAATTCATACTATGTCATGATTGTTGTTTTATAATTCCAGCACCAGTGATGCTTCCTAATGGAATAGAAGTAGCTACATGCCTGTCCGACTACACCTTCAAAGCTTATATTATCATGGAGCTGAAGGAAGTTCCACAGTGTTTTAACAAGTATCTCTGGTGGCAAACTCAATATCTGGTCAGGAATTCCGGGAGGCCAGATGCTGACTACTATCTGCCCAGCTTCTATTCTCCTACTTCCCCTCTAGTCAGTGCAAATGATCTTCAGTGGTGGTTAAATTTTTCTGAGTAATATGGGTTTAGAATCTTTCACAGAAGGAATTGGAACACAACTATACAATTCTATACCATCATTAGTTTTATCCTTTGATCTCACACTATTGATTATTGATATGCTTTTATTCTTGAGATGCCTTTTGGGCATATGCAATTCCAACAGCTCTTTCACAGAGCAGCATATAAAGTAGGCTGATCTCACGTGCCAATGTCTGGCTTGCTGAGGTTGCGTTGGCAATGAGGTGGCTTTGGTCTGAGGTAGCTGAGCAGCGAACAGAGGGTTTTTAAGGCATAAAATTTTCAGGAGCATAACAGCAATAAACAAATAAACACAGTGGCAGCTGTGCCCAGGGTATGCACCAATCAGTCATCACACTCTCGGGCACCTTCGTGCAGCGTTTCTCACACCAGTAGCATAGGCTCATTCTACACAAAGGCTTCAAACATTTCACAGAAACCAAAACCTATGCAGTGGAGTGATCTCACTGGTGAGAAGCTTTTGGTAGTCCAGGAGGTATGGGATAGGATGATCCGTGAGATGGTCATCAATGTGGGGTGGCCTGTCCTCAAATCCCGCAAGACCTGGTGCACGGTGTGGAGCCTGATTATATGCGAGTTGTTATCCGAGGTTGGCAAGGATAAAAAAGCGAGGATAAAAAAAGACAGTGGTAAGTTTGTTGTTTATTCTCAAATGATCATTCACAAAGTTACTTTCTAGTGCCCCAACAGACAACTTTACTCAAGGATCTAGTACACATTCTTTTTCCATTAGTCAATTCTCACTCACCTAGTAGTATTCCACAGCTACTCCACTCGCTCTCAACATTTCGCGGTGATTTAGCTGACAAGGCATTGCCTTTTGTACTCCCTTTCTTCGGGACAAACGACCAAACTACAACAAACAATTTGGGTCGGCTCCTCAAGTGGAAAGAAGACGTATATGACCGCATCTCCAATGCGCAAAGCCCCGATTACTTTTTCATGCATGAGCATGATGCAGAGGTAAGATACTCACCAACTTGAATTGATCAACACAATTCACCACACTTATTTCTGCTTTGCAGCACAAAGTCATTCGATGATTTGGAAACGATCAATTGGAACCCTTCCATATTGATTTCTGGTATACTCATGACCTTAGCCCTATGCTACATGGCAGTAACGAGGATGTTCAAACGACTCCATTGTGCATGTATGCTCTCTTGGCAACAGTGGTAGATCTCAGCAATTTCTTTAACATATGGTACTATGAATAATATTTCCTACTACTAGTTCCTTTACACATTAAGACAGGAGTCTGTTTGCGCAAATGGGGTGGCCAATGAAACAACAGCGTTTACAGGGAAGGAGTATGCACCATGCTTTGATGGTTACTATGAGGCCCTGCTTCAGGTTGTCAACACAAACCTGCTGACTCAAATGAGCACAGCAGTGATAAATCGTTTGGAGTCCCTTCACCAACATGGATTGTGAGTTGAACCATGGCATGTGGCACGGTGATCCTGATGCCAAGGGGTTGTTCAGTTGTAAGTGGGGGGTAACCATAATGCAAGGAAACATGTCTGAAAAGAGGTGATTGAGAAAGAAAAATGCAGACCGCCGAATATCAATGATAGTCTGATTGGTGTCAACTTGCAGGCCCCTTGAACCCAGGTCAATTTCATTAAGTGTGACCAACTCTGCTTCAGATTCACTTGAGGGTTTCTGCTTCATACTACATTCCAACAATTCTAGTTGCTAAATCAAGTGTCATACCACCCCTTTGGATGAAAGTAGACAGAGATACAAATACAATCCAGCTTAGACTGCACTCCGTAGGCTGTGACATTCCTCCCATATTGTGAGTTGAGTGGGACCAGCCAGCTCAATTTGACCAGTTGTGGGATGCAGCAGAGGAGTGGATGGAAGGGATTGGGCAAGCATGATCTTCCAACCACATGTAGTTAGTGTTACCTAAATGCAATGTCCTCTAGTACTTCTCTGTGTAGTGCTTTGGGCCAACATGAGCTGAAAAAAAAGCTGGACTCGGATAATGCCTCGAGCTTACTTGAGGCATATTTACACTCAATCCGATGAATGACAAACAAGTACTGTGAGGGGTCATGTTAGAGATGGATGTGCAAAAAGGGTTTAACACATGAAACACACTGAAGCAGGGAACAATAGGTAGATAATGAGTGGAGGTGTCAAAAGAAAAAAAAATGAAGATGGCAGTTGATGGAAAAGGCTGCAGTCCATTAGACATGCTAGCAGAACCCTAATGAGTGCTAAGCAGGCTGCAGGAGATCATAAGCCTGGCTTGTAAGACTCCACATCCTGATGCCAAGGGATTGTTCGGTTGACAATTATTTCAAAGCCTGTAAAGAAAGAAGGCCAATACTTCCTATTCTTCAATTCAAAAGGAGAGCAACAGCCTGCTGGCCTGCATCTTTCAAGGAAGGATTTACAAAGCCTGTTAACTCATTCAGAAGTGCCTCCACAGAATCCATATTTTGCAACCACCTAGCTACAAAGGGGTCTTGCTGGATGCAAGGAGACTGGATGATTGGGTCCAAGATTCTCTGCCAGAGTTTAAAAAGGTCAGCAGAGAACGGTCAGCAGCAATAAAACTAACCTGGTGATTCTGCATAAAATGAGCTAAAGAGATGATATTGAGTTTTCTCTAGGCTATCACACTCTGTAGATTCCTCAGGGACAAGGAACCCTTTAAGTCTCCAGGAGATGCTTGGTAGCTTGTCCTTTAAACTGAGCACAGACTCCAACAACACCATCGATCGCAGGTAGTGTTTTAAAGTCCGGTCCGGTCCGGTTTTTTGCCTAATTTGGGCAAGACCGAACCGGTCCTGGGAATTTCCTGATATGGAAAAAACCGGACCAAGACCGATAAAAACCGACAAAACGGTCTTTGTCAGTCTTTTGCTGGTTCGGTTACGGTTCGTAACCGGTTATCAGGGGCGTGAAACATACTACGCATTCCGGGCTTCCGGCCCATATTTTTTTCATACAAATCGGTTCAGGGGTCGTTGAGATATGATTGATTTAAGAATGCATGTCATTCTCGAGTATATCTACTTACAAAACCTATTTCTGAGAAGAGATTATCGTGGGATCTGCGCTTAGCGGTGGCTGTACCGACGGTAGCCGGGTCACGTGGCTTCCATTTCCGCCATGGAATGTGAAATTCGGCCCATATGCGCCCGAGATATGGCCGATCTCGAGTGATATGTCATTTTGGAGAAGGTATTTTGAGAAATTGTCATAACTATCTCAAATAAAATCGTAAAAATGTGGGAAAATCAGGGAAAATCCCCATATGTACCCCCAAAT
>JBBPOJ010001655.1:0-12221 GCA_038091395.1 Leccinum rimulosum | reverse complement strand
TAGTAAATAGTGTTGCTAGATGACTGTTGTATTAAAATACTGAGCTGCTGAAACACCAGCTTATTGAATTTCTGCACAACTACGACACTTGGAATTCTGGATGTATGTATATAGTGGATCACTGGAACTGCTAGAGTGCTAGTTTACTGGCCTTATTGTATATTTTAATACTAAGATACTGGACAACTATACTGCTAGATCACTGGAAATACTGGAGAACTCAACTATAGGACCAGTGGAAAGATAAATCACTGGACAAAGAAACTATTGGACTACTGGATCACTAGACCACTAGACTACTGGACAATTCAACTACTGGGCCACTAGAAGAAATAGACTACTGGAATTACTGGACCACTGAACAACTCAACTACTGGACCACTGGAAAAAATGAACTACTGGAATTACTGGACTGCTAGACCGCTGGACAATTCAGCTACTATATTACTGAATTACTGGACCACTGGACCACTGGAAAAAATGAATTCCTGGAATTACTGGACTGCTGGACAATTCAGCTACTGGGCCACTGGAAAGAAAGAACTACTAGAACTACTGGACCACTGGACCACTAGACAATTCAGCTACTGGAACCCTGGAAAAAATGAACTACTGAAATTACTGGACTACTGGACCACTAGGCAGTACAACTACTGGACTACTAGGCCATTGAAAAAAATGAACTACTGGAATCACTGGACCACTGAACTGCTGGGCAATTCAGCTACTAGATTACTGAATTACTGGACCGCTAGGCAATTCAACTACTGGACTACTGGACCACTGGAGAAAATGAACTACTAGAATTACTGGACCACTGGACCACTGGACAATTTAACTACTGGACTACTGGACCGCTGGAAAAATAATTTACTGGAATTACTGGACCACTGGACCACTGGACCACTGGACTACTGCAAAAATAAACTACTAGATAAACAAACCACTAGTCTACTGGATCATTAGGGTATTGGACTACTTCAACTGCTGGACTATTGGACTGCAGGACTATTGAACCACTGGAAAAATAAAATACTAGAGTACTGAGCACTGGATGATACTGATATGATGACTTACTATAATACTGGCTTACTTGATGCTCTGTACAACTAAAATAAATTGAATTATGGATATCTATATGCACTGGATCATTGTGATGCTGGTATACTGGCATGTTATTATACTAAAAAACTAGATCACTAGATCAGTAAACAACTAACACATCTGAAGGGCTGCACAACTGCACAACTGCACTATTGCAACACTGGCAGTGCTGGATTACTTAATTACTATGCAATTGATACTATTGGAATGCTAAACTACTAGACAATTGAACAACTGATACAACTAAATGATTGAAGGTGTTGAACTCTTTGGCTTTTGGAAGCACTAGAAACCTAGAAAACTGCATTATTGCAGTGCTGAGACTTATGAAGAACTAGACATCTGTAGAAATGCAATACTAAAATTATGATAACATTGAAACACTAGACTACTTTCATGCTGAAACCACTTTAGTAACTGATGTACTACATCACTAGACGATTGATAGCATTAAAAAAACTGTAGAAATAGACCACTAGGCTATTGAAACCTTTGAAACTACTAGAATGACTGTTTGATTTAATTTCTAGATTACCAAGACAACTGACCACAATGGAATACTGATGTCATTGTCATCTGAACTTCTGCATTCATTTCTATAATGCAACTCTTTCTTGATGAATTAATGAATTAACTTCCTCCAGTCAATCCAGTGCAGTCCAGTCAATCCAGACTTTTTGCAGTCTTGCTGATGTACTCGACGCGGTCATAGACTCCGGCGGAGGCGATATCTTGGGACAGGTCAACAAAGTGCTGAAGCCCGGCGGAAAAGTCGTTGTCTATGGCATGTGTCCACTTCTTCTTATTCCTCCCCCTCTCGCATTCATTTAAACACTCCATCTCCGTCTAGGACTGCCAACCCCGTCGTGAAGTTCACAATATTAATGCGCGAAGTGTTGAAGTAGCACAAGCTTATCGGTGTGTATAGTTTGTGTCTGTCTATGACCAAAGGGGTTGTGTTTGACGTAGAGGAACAAAAGGATCGACGATGGGATCGCATCAAGACCTCATTGACGCGACCAGGTTCATGGCAAAATATGCTATCATCCTTGCGGTGTCTCGTGTGCTGGAGGGCCTGGGGTCTGCTGAACAGGGGTTCGAGCTCGTGAAGCATGGAAACCAGTTTGGCAAAATCGCCATTCGGATGGACGAGAGTGGGCAGCGCGACTGTAGTTCTCTGCGCCACAGTGACCGTGAGCCCATTCAAGTGGGCGAATATGACTCTGAGGATCAGTTCGTTTGCCAACTTCTAGAACACCGATGCGATAGTTGTCCTTTGATTCATGCGTATGTCCAACACTTCCAGCCAAAGATTGAGGTAGAACTTGATGAGGATTTCTTGATTTCGCCTACTCGCACTGAAGCTTCCGAGTCATCTCTACCTGATTCTGAGACTTGGAGTGACTCGGACCTATCTGCTTCTTCGGCATCTGTCTTCTCCATCATGTATTCCGAACGTAGCCCCGGGCGGAAAGCTGCATGTAGCACATCACCTGTGTATTTTTGAAAAATTTAAAATTTAAATTTAAAAACTCTGGAGGACCCATGTGCGAGGATGTAACACAACAGCGGGCTTACAAGAGTTCTCACCCACACGCATTCATACAGAGTACCTCATGCGCATGCTCCCTCAGTCTCTATTCTTGGACTGCCCACCCTGCAACTGGAGAGTTGACCTACATTCTGGACGCAAATTCTAACCACCCCACCGGTGACTGGAGAAAAGTCAAGACGCACAGAGTCCCCGCTCGTCGTCAGTTTACAGTAATAAATACCAGGAGATTCAGAGGCAGGCTCGACGGTAAGAACCAGCAGCTGCCCGGTTCCGGAGGTTATTGGAGCGTTCGTGTCGACAAGGATCCGAATGCTCATTGATATTGATCCAACAGATCGGGAAGAAAAACACCGGATGAACCATACACATGATCTCGGTTTGGGATGACCAAGTCTCAAGTTGTGACCTAGACTCCAGACGGAGAAGGGCAAAACATGTATTTACCGCGTTCCTGTCAGAGGCGCGGAGGTCCAGAGCGCCGTTCCGCTCGACGCGTCGTAAGCATAGCAGTAAGAGTTCGGACAGAAGTTATTCTCTGATATGTAGCACGTTGTCACCGCAAAAAGAAAACTATAAACATGCACGCACTGAAGCAACTGTAATAGTACTCCACGCCCGAGGGAGAACAGCTGGCTGGTGTGTTGGGTGCGGCTTCCCATGTGTGGGGAGGATGAGTATTCGGAAAAAGGTCACGTAGTATCTGGGTAGGGAAATCTGGGCGAGAGCCCTCGCCCGTGAACATCACTGGCCTGTAGAGAGTATCTCAGAATAAGTCAATCGCTTTGGCGTAATGCTTACCATACTATGAAAGGGCGGCCGTTCACTGCGGCCTTCAACTTCCAGACATGGGTTATTTAATATCAGAATAAGACCCAAACTGACCACCTACTCAAGTTTATGTAGCACCCCTCCTTGAGGCCGGAGCGTGGCAAAAAGGCTTGCGGTCGATCGCGTCCCGGCCTGAGAATATGAGGGATGAGGACGAGAAGGTAGCAGGTACATGATCATGTTGAAACTCCGTCACCAGTCCATTTGCTTCACTCTTGCGATGTGACAGAAATACTGGTACTTAGCCCGTGCTAGCACCAGAACACCCCGGCTGTGGCTACACACACGCACGCACCTCAACCGCGCTCGAGATAGAGACGATGCCATACCCGTCGACCCTTCCGTATTCGAATCCATCTCAGACGAGTACTCCTCCGTCGCCACGGCCACGACCGCTCCCGGCTCAACGCGCTCGCAGTTCACCGGCACCCCGCTCACCTCCTCCAAGACACTCACGTCCCTCGTCCTAAAGCGCGACTTCCGCACCGCAGAGACCCTCCGCAAGGAAATGACCGCACACGACATACCCATCCCTCACGACGCGTGCTACCTCCGTGCAGCCCTGCACGCCATCGCACCATACCGCCAAAAGAACACCGCACAAGCACAGGAGCGCATCGAGGCCTTCGTGGCCTGGCTGTCGCTCGCGCCCGAGGCACCAAGAGTGGCTATCATTTTCCGACATCCGGCAGAAACTCTTTCGGTTGATGGATCATCTCAACCTCACTCTCGTGTATCGCTTCGGTCTTGTGCTTGCCTCCAAGGGGTATCATTCTGGAGACATAGCCATGCAAGTCGTCTCGACTCTCGCGCGGTATGCTCGTCTGTCCTTTGTGGAGAGGTATTTGCGACAAGTGGAAGACGCATCCCGGAATTACGACTCGAAGAAGGACATCGATACCGCCTCGGACTTGCTTTCTGGCGCATACAGCCTCGCCATCAGGACGTTCGCTCTCGGGGGAAAGGACGCAGCCGCTCTCGCTCTCACCTCGACGGCACGGTCGCGCGGAATCCACATACTTACCTGATTTCATGCTCAACATGGTCGCCAAACACGCCCTAGATCGACAAACAGCTATGGACCGGATCCGAGCAGCGTATCCTTCCTGGAATGTGCAATACCACCAGCCATCTCGTCAGCATCGAACGTAAAGTGATCGCTACAGAACACGCTGCGTCACGACATCGCGGTGCTGGCAGCCCGCCTTCGTACGCTACGCGCCGCCATGCGATCCACCCACACCACCGTCCCCTCACGCCCTACACACCTTCATAACCTCTTACCAATCCCTCGGTCGCACCCATGCCCTCCCACTCCTCCGCTCCCTCGCACACCGCCACTCGCCCAAATAGCATCCACTTGGGCATTCACCGAAATGCTCCACCATCGCTCCCGCCGCGAATTTATAAAGCGTGTTAGATGCTAGTGTTTCCACCATCGTATATCTCGTTTTACCGACGTCGTTATCCCGCCAGATTGACAGAGCGTATCCCTTGCAGGGCTGATTCGTCTGTTAGATCACTAGTTTAGATCTCGAAATTGAATAAAGTGTGCGATTACTACTACCAAGACCCCTCGTCTCACATTGGGCCTATCGACGATCATGTTGTGTCAATAGCTCATTTCAGTCATCACTATGGTGCAGCAACGACAACATGCAACAGACAGAAACCTTGCCCGACATTTTCTCTGCCTTGGGATTGAGGTACGCCGGAAACCTGACCTTGAAAACTGAGTGACAAGGCAAATACGAGGGAGCGACAGGATATACCTGCTCGCCACCAGCACCGTTCGCCCACTTCTGGTATCGGAGTGCATATTTTCATTGCCAGTGAATGATCCGTACGCTCTGACGCTCATCCTATCATCCTCTTTTCTCCTTGTCTTTCCCCGATGAGTCATACTTCAACCCGAACTTTCGTTCCTCGTGACGCCGTTTGATCTCAAACGCCTCGATTCGTACGCTAACAACATGGTCATGCCATAGTTGCAAAAATTGGTGATCAGTTGTCCGTAGACTCAGTGGGCGCGTGTGGGTCATTATTTTAGTGATAAGATTAGGCCGGAAGTTCCTGAGCATGTTGCCATACCTCCCTTGGCGATGAGAAACTGATGCGTTGTGTCGGTCATCCTGCGCTTCGCCACGTGAGAAGGTTGTCTTGATGGGAGGGAGGGAGGCTCACCACATCCATGAAACCTAGGTTAGACATGAATGAGCATGTACTCGTCTCGACCAAGCGGTTCGGCTTACCATGGCCTTGAGAACCGACCTGTCGAGCGGAAAACTAGAAGAAGGACCTTGTCACACCCGTTCTCAGCGTGACTGTTAGATGGAGGATACCAACTTCATGAAATAAAAGATACTAGAAGATGGATCAGTATGTAGTGTTGATGTGACACTTTCATGAACCCCACCTCTGTATGCAAGCGATCCCCCAAAGTGCGATAGAAAACAGACAGCCAAGAAGCTCCGGCCCCTCCGCTAGCCCTGTAGGTGTCTGCGGTCCATTGCTGGCTCAGTTAAGAGGGAAGAGGGGGGTGGTACGAAGGGGATGATGGCAGGAAGTGGACAGACCTCCCAATTGGTTTGTTTACGACTTTATGAGTTGCTGAGATTCAGTACTCTGCTTCATTGGACAAGCGGTCCGCGGGACCGGAAATCACTAATTGGAGTTTGTATCTTAGTCTATCCAAGTCTGAGATAAGCAACACATGATACTTACGTTGAGAAAAGCACTTGACAGACAAAGATTGTAGAAATCAAGCTCATCCATGGAGCTTTGAATCAGTTAAGTTCAGTCCTTGTGTCCGGAAGAGATATCTGCACTAAGTTATGACAGTCAGCTTTTTATGTGGAAGTTTTCGTGCTAATCTACCTTGCATAGAATAATAATAATAGAGATGCTGCATAAATGGACGTGCGCAAGATATGCGGCCGATCGATCAGAAGCCTTGAGTAGAGTACAACACGAGAAGTAGTTTTACCCTGTTTCGTCATGGAGCACTTCTGAAAGCCTTGGCCGCACGCCTTGAGTGGGAGCTGTGATTGCCGCACACCAATCTGTCGGGCCAGGGGTTTGGGGCTGCCTGTCGTACATCGATACAATGAGTATTCATCAGGCGACTCCTTTCTTTAGCGGGAGGCAGGCAAGCCGACGTTCGAGAATCTGGTAAAAAGGGTCTTCGAGAATATTTTGCAACGCCTGCTTTACAGACGTGTAAATGGAATTCCACAATGAAACGACGCTGGGCGTTTAACTTGTAAAACCACGTTGATTAGCGTTCTAAAAATGAGGGTGTAGAATACGTACAGCCGGAAACTTTGCCATTTACAATATGATTGACAGAAAGGAGAGCGGCAGATCTAAGGCCCTAAGAATGTGATGACTGAAGTCGATATTAAGTTCTCCAGCTGGCCCACCACTGACATTCTCGAAAGGATACAATCAGAATGATGGGCTCCGCGGACGTCTACGGGGACGGACACCGGGCGTCTGTTCAATCCGATTCTTATGGAATGAATGGAATAGGATGGATGGCGCCACAACGGTATGTAATGACCGAGAAGATGAGTTAGTCGCTTCCGTAATATATTCTCACGATCTCAATGATTTCTTTGATCCGCGTCGAATTCTGTGCGAACAAGTCGCCGCCGCCTTCGAAGATCTGCATACTAAATCTAGCTCTTCATCGTCTCAGTCGCGTTCGTCATACAGAACGTCATCTTCGAGATTACGATGGCGATGTTCCAGACGTGACCGCCCCGTTTTTTTGAGCGGGGAAAAGAATGTTCCTATCTCCTCGTCCTCTCGTCGGAGCTGTACAATTTCCAACTCATCTCCTGCATCCTTTTGTACGACATTATTAAGGACCTGCTCGGCAAGACACTCTCAGAGTTCCGGGTCGAGCTACAGTTGAAGATATTGCGCAGTACGTAGCGCCGTCGAGTGGTCTTTCTCTTTGCGTATTGACGACCTTGACAGGCTCTGGGCAACAACTTCGGCAAGATGATCCTTTGGCGCTAAAGGTTATCGTCACGCGTTGACGCGACTCGCCAGTTCACGCACCAAGTTTATGATTGAGACATTGACCAATCTCAAGAAGAACGGGACGTAACACCAGGGAGGCGACGCCGTCGGACGCATGAAGAAGTTTTTGTCAAGTTTTTGTCGGGTCTCGGTAAGAAGGCGTCATGGTGAGAGTCCACGGCCACGTTCATCCTCGTCCGTTAAACATCTCACTGACGGACTAACATTGCCAGTCCAGGCGCACGAAGCATTGCGGGTATCGCTGAGCGACCTGCGTTCTGCTGAAACAAAGGGCAAATGATGACTCGTTGGTGCCGCGTGATGTATCCACGAAGCCGAACAAGGCTGGAGACGCAGCAGACGTCGGCAACACAGCGCTACGCAGTACCGTTTGCCACTATGCTGGGTGCCCGACTTTGTTCTTACGTTCTGAACCTCTCAGGACTATCTGGACGCCTGCGATCGATTGGCACAGCTCAACCTGTCCAAGGTGCAACAACGCGAGATCGTCCGCGTCATTCTTCACTGTTGTGGGAACGTGCGTCTCTATCCTGTTCCGACGCCTTTATATTGATTCACGCGCATACAGCCCGTCGACTTCACCGTCCTCAAGCCGCAATCTCGGACTTTAACTGTTCGTACAAATATTTGTAGCGAGTCAGACCTCATCGCCCACGCTGACGGACTCCGCCGACGAGCAATCGTCGCGCAATCGGGGGTCGGTCGAGGAGATATTTTCCAAGGCGACCAAAATCGAGAACCTGGGTCTTGGACTGATATTTTTCCTCTCGAACGCGTTCAGAGGAGAAGAGGGATTGATCGAGTGGGCGAGTGAGGTGGCGAGGAAGACACTGCAGACTGGGATGAACGAGATTCCGATGCTGTGAGGTGACGGTCGGTCTTGGTAGATTACGACAAGTAGCGTATATCGATCTCAATTGAGTTGCGCATTGCAATGCGAGCCACATCTCGAAATGCTTACCAGCCTGGACAACTAACGGTTACTGATTCAGAGCAGACGCTGACTGTTTCTGGAAAGCAACAGTTGCATATGAACTTCCGCTCTTCCCTTCGAGAGATGCGCAATCAATCCAAAAAGGCGAGTTCACTCAATCTGCGACTTTCGGCATCTGCAATGTCCCTTGCCTCCCTGATAATGCTTCCCATGTTGTGTATGGTGGGGCTGATCACGGTCCTCGGCACCTGGAGGGTTGGAGAAGGAGGGGGATCTGCAGAAGAAAGTGTGGTAGGCAACACGAGAGAGCTCACTACGGAACGACGGATGTTGGAGAGGGAACGGGATCCGATCCTTGATAGCGATGACCCCATCCTACGTGGACTACCACCTGATACATATGCTCCTGCGACTGCGACTGCGACTCTGCTGTGGACCCTGAAACAGAGGGGAGGAAAGAAAGAGTACACGAGATAGGGCTCTCGGCGAATACGAGTGAAGAAGGAGAACAGTCGATTGGACTACATACGACTATCATAGGGTACGTTGGCTGGCGATACCAGGGCAGGGGTGATTGGTGCCTGTCCCGAGGAGTCCTTGTGCAGAACATCGAGACCAGAAGAGGCCGACAGAACTGGAAATTCGGAAGGTCTGCCCAGGGAAGGTGACCTGCCTTCGCCGGATTGGTGCCGAACGGTGGGGGTGGACGGGGGACGGGTTGCTGTGTCCTCCAACTGCGGAGTAGCCGCGAGGGTGCAAGATCCGAGTTGGCGCTGTCTGATGAACGATTCTTGGCAAAATCCAAGTTGCCTTGAGCCGTTCGGCTTCGCTTAGGCCGTGTACATCGATGCAGCTAGAAGGCGAGGGAACACTGCCGAGGCGTTCGTCTGCAGATAGATTTACCAGTGGTCGCTTTTTCGTGCTCAGATCGGTTTTTTTTGGCAAAAGGCTCCGAGAAAAATTGGACTCTTCGAAAACGGAAATTTTCACGCCACCAACTCAGGCCCTGTGACAGTGTCCGGCGTGTCTATGTCTCCCTTCTCCTTAACAACCAGTTCAACCCATCGCCCAGGTTGCGGGGAACAGCAAGATCCCCTTGAGTCTCTACTATGACAGAGACGGAACAGTCATGGCAGCAGGCGTGGAGGCCGACAAGGCGTCCGTCGCTTCACAGGCAGAGGACGATGGCTGGATCAAAGCTGAACTGTGCGTTCCCGTCTTATCGCGTCGCGTCCTACGCCGACCTCTCTGGACAGGTTCAAACTGCGTAATCGTCCAAAGTCCATGAAGCTCACTGCGCCTCAGTCCCCTTCCGCGCCACAAGTCTGTCGTAGACGTGTTCGGCGATTTTCTCCGATACCTCTTCCGCTGCACTCGTAGCTTCATCATCGATACCCATGCCAACGGCACGGCCCTCTGGCAGGCCGTCGAACACTCCATCGAGTTCGTCCTCAGTCATCCTAACGGCTGGGAGGGCGCACGACAGACCAGGATGCGTCGTGCCGCTGTTTTTGGCGGTCTCATTCCCGACACAGACGAGGGTCGCGCCCGGATCCGCTTCGTCACAGAGGGCGAAGCCAGTCTCCACGCCTGGGTCCAGAGTGGACTTGCGGCCGATGTCCTTTCCGTACGTGGAACTTCCCGCGAGTCGTGAAATGATACTCATTCCCTTGACCCTAGAATCCATCCAAGCACGGCTTTCTCGTGGCAGACGCAGGCGGTGGTACCCTCGATATCAGCTCTTACGCAGTGCGGGGCACGAATCCGCTCGTCATCGAGGAAGTCGCGCTGTTCGTTTCTCTCTCTGAAGCATCATCCATCTTCCTAAATCAGGCTTGATAGGTATATTTGCAGGATCGGTGTTCGTCGGTCGGAAGGGGAGAGAGTTCTTAGCAAGTATGGCTCTTCCGATATCACTAATCCTCCTCATAAGCATACTTAAGCAGAAAACCTCAAGAACTGGAACTGCCGATTCCATAGAGCACATCACCAAACGATTTGACGAGACCACTAAACGATTGCTCCGTGACAAGAATGGGTCCCCTTTGGTTCTCCGCTCGACAATGACCTCTTTGTGGGGATACGCAGCGGATCTCTCAAGCTCACCGGGTAGGTTCCTTTCCCCCCTCTCTGGCTTCTACTGTGATCACCACATCTCGGTTAGAGTGTCAAAGTTCATGTATGGTGTGGAATACCTGCGCGAGTTTGATCCCAACGATCCCGAACACGTTGCTCGAAAGGAGAGACTCTGCGAGCTCCCTTCAGGGCCGAAGCTTCTTCCTGACGCGTTTGATTGTATTCTCGCAAGAGTACGGCCTTCTATTCCGTCCCCTCTTCCGTCCTCTTATTCATTATCGTCCGCCGCCACAGGGTGTTAAAATGAAGGAATCGACCGTCTTCACACGCAAATATTGCACCGAGCTGACGAACACCCTGTCCGTGTTTGAAGTGGAGATATATTGTTATCGCGGCGGCGATACGATCCCTCCGTGGATCCTTCGGCTTGATGGTGACACTCTTGATGTGACGTCTGTCTCTCTCTCACCACTAACATCCTTTTAGAGGAATACTCGACCCTCTGTGTTGTCCGCGCGGATCTCTTGCCGCTCAGCGGCAGCGCCGAGCCTAAGTCGGGTCGGAACGGCAAGACCTACTGGACCATCGTCTTCAGCGTCGAGATCCATTTCGGCCTGACAGAGTTCAAGGCACGGATCAAATGGAACGATAACGTTCGTGTTCACTCTGTTCGACGACACCGCATTTTTAATTGATTGTTTCATTTCAGCACAGGGCGTGACCAAGTAGTGAGCCCCCCGTTCCGTCGCCATGCCACTGTTTCCCATTGTACTGACCCTCTCTTCTTCTCAACTGCGTCCATCGTGTATAGTGAAAGCGGTCACCGTGCCGACGAAAATGAACCCGATACCTGCTCCGAAGACGACTTTGGCCCCCCCTCGCTCTGTGTCGCGAGCCCCGTCCCGCCCAGCATCAGTTGCGCCCTCCCGCACACACTCTCAGTACTCTATCGGTTCCGGGGTCAAGACTCCGCAGGGTCGGGTGTCTTCTTCAGGTCGACTCGATGTGGTGTTCATGGACACGGTCAGCCACGGTCGATCCATATCCTCTTCCCAGCAATCGGTATCCCATTCTCGATCGCAGTCTCATCACCAATCTCAGGTGCAGTCGCCTCGGGCACCGTAGCCATAGACACAACCACAACTACTGCCACCCCAGGCCCAGGCTCACGCACAATCGCATTCGCACTTGCATGGCCATCAACAGCCCACACACTCGGAGCACACCACGCAAGAGTAGTAGTACGAGCGCGAACGCACGGTTTCTAGCTCTGCCTCGCGTGTCTCCTCATCCAGGACGCACGTCGAGCACGACCACAAGGTCTCTCCTGCGTCCAAGCTCTCGAGTTCGCATGCTTCGCAGTCCCGCGAGTCGGAGAGGGAGAGGCGAGCGAAGGAGGCGGCCGAGAGAGAGCGGGCGGCGATGGAAAGGGATGGGCTGAGAGAGAGAGAGGGTGGCGGCTGAGAGAGAGAGGCTCGAGAAGGACAGAATCGAGCGCGACAAGGTTGAGAGGGATAGGATCGAAAGGGAGAGGACTCAGAGAGAAGCTGTGGAGAGAGCTGAGAGAGACAGAGGGGGGGGGGGGGTTGAGTGGGAAAGGGCTGAGCGGGAACAGGCCGAGCGAGAGAGGATCGCGGCTGAAGAGGTGGCAGCGGCTGCGGCTGCTCCCCCTCC
>JBBPOJ010001654.1:0-12226 GCA_038091395.1 Leccinum rimulosum | reverse complement strand
CAGTCCGTTGGAACGAAGCAGTCTGGATGGACGAGGCTCACCGGACGCTGCGACCGTAACGCAGTTCTTGGGGGTTCGGTAAGTCCTCCCTCGTTGCATTCGCGTCCTTCTTTATAACGAACATCACAGGTGGGCGGTGAAGGAGGCTGCGTACAAGGCATTGTATCCACTCCGGCCGACGTGGAAGGCGCTCACATACACCACGTTCGACCCTCGGACGGCAACCAAGCCCACGCTTGTCTGGCATCTCAGCGGGGAAAAAGACGTTGGTCCGCGACTTCACGTGTCGGTCAGTCACGACGGAGAATACATCCTCGCGTACGTCGTCGCCGAGAGGTCCACGCCAATATGATTATCACGCGGTGTCAGTCTACGCTATCTAATACCTTCTCGCTCGACGGTCGCTCGGGCCACCAGTCGGGCCACCAAGGTTCCACTTTCCACCTCGTGCCGTCGGGTTCGCCTGCATACAAGGCGACGTCTGGACGCATATGCTCTAACCGGAGGAGAGCGAGGCCGACGGCGGTGCCAAGCCCCACGGATGGTGTGGCGACCGAAGACAGGAGGGTGGACGTCCCCCGGAGACGGGGAGGTCGGACGGCCGACGCGTCAGATTGAGGGACGACGGACGGTTTGATGGCGGAATGCAAGGGCGGAGTCGCGCTCGCGGAGGATGTTGGGGACAGCGCGACGGGGAGGATTCGTTTGCGTATCGCGCCTGTATGATAGGTCCGCACCGTGAGCTCCTGTCCTACATAGCACCCCTTGCGAAAGTCGACTGCAAAAGAGAACATAAGCGTCGGGCGAATGTGGGAGACCGATGGAAAAAAACGCACGTCCACCCATGACATCGAGGTTTGACTCGATGGGAAACGCGTGCAGAGGGGGAATGTCGTCGGTGCCTTCTGGCACGCTGTGGAGGATTCTATGTAGGGTGTATGCGTCTGACGACAATACGTCGTGGGTCGAGGCTTCCTGAGCTGTGCAAGGACGGCGTGGTGAGCGGGGCGACAAATAGACGTCGAGCGAAAGGCTACGGACGTCTGTCTCCTTTGCGGACGAGCAGTCGCCGACCCATGCCGGGTGCGCGGCGGTCGAGGATGACACCGTGCTCGATGCCCCAAGGGGCGGCGGAGGAGTCGGGCCAGACGGGCTCGACGGCACCGCTTGGGGCCCATTGCCAGGATGGATGATGTGGATGAGGGCGTTCGCCCCATGCGGCCCACACGTCCCATTCTTCGGACACGTCGCGAATGCGGACCTTGGAACGGAGGACGAAGCGCTTGAGGAGGGAGGGGAGGGGAGGAGACTCGGAGGGGGTCGGATCATGGTCTATGATGTAGGTGGGGGACGGGGACGAGGGGGAGGTGAAGAGGAAGACGTCGTGGAGGACGCGGCCCTATGGACGGTCAGTTGGAAGACAAAATGGGAGGAGAGTCGGGTTTCACCTGAGCGTGGAGGAACGCGGTGTAGGTGGGGGTGCCGTGGATGTTGATTGCAATGAGGCCATTGAGGAAGCGGGTTGCGTCGGTGCCAGAGACGGCGAGGAGGGCACGACGGGGAACAGGCGCGAGGGCGGGGGAGACACGCGCGAGGGCGGACAAGCGGAGGAGTGACATGGCGTGGAAATTCCAATTTCACACTCGACTTGTCATGTCGTCGTCGTGTTCAGAGCTGCTCAATGCACTGAAAGCGTGTCTTCTCGAGTCAGACTGCGTTCGAAAAGACGGGCGACTGCCATCGGATTGTCTCAAACATCACACGGACGAGCTACCAGAGGCTTGTCGACACTTGAGAATGGCTACGTATGAATGCAAACGCAACATGGTGCGTGAATCGTCCTCGACGACGGCTATACTGACTCGGACTACTAGCTGGACATGCGAAAGAGATTTCGGGGCAACACGGTCGGGTTGGAGGCGGAAAAGACACGGACGGGGGACGGGCATCAGACGAGTTAGCGCTCCATTAGCAAGCATTAGCAAGAACCTCGGACACATGACCGAGCTTACTGGCAATCTATAAATTGTCTCTTTGCTGCTCTCCCATCTCCACCAATGTCGAAACTCCAGCTCTACACCGCTCCCACCCCCAACGGACACAAAGTGTCCATCCTCCTAGAGGAGCTCAGGGCTGTCTACGGTGACGTTGTAGATTACAAGTGAGCACCCTCGTATCGACCATGCACGCCCGTTTGACCGACCCCTTGATAGCGTCGAGAAGATCGATCTCTCCAGCAACCGCCAGAAGGAGCCCTGGTTCATTGCTCTCAACCCCAACGGTCGCATCCCCCTTTTAGTTGACCATGACCACAAGCCCGAGCCTTTCCCCGTCTTTGAAAGTGCTGCCATCCTGCTCTACCTCGTACGCAAGTACGACACCAAGGGCATCTTCTCTTTTCCCGCGGGAAGCGACGACGAGAGCGTCATGCTCCAGTGGATCTTCTTTGCCGTATGTCGTCACTTTTGCACTGACTTGACTCGCGCTCATCGAACGCATCCCGTAGCACGGCGGAGTCGGGCCGATGCAGGGCCAGGGTGGGTCCCGTTTCCTCCGCTGCACCTGCCTCGTACTCACGCGCCGTCTGTAGCACACCACTTTAGAAAGTTTGCTCCAGTGGACGTCCCGTACGGGAAGAAGCGTGCGTCGTGACGTCATCGTTACCCTGTCTGTGCTGACTCCCTTTTAGGCTACACCGATGAGACCGCTCGCCTGTACGGCGTGCTCAACATCCGCCTCCAGGATCGCGAGTACCTCGCTGGCCCGGGCAAGGGCAAGTTGAGCATTGCGGACATCAATGTGGTGCCTTGGTACGTCGACCATCTGATGTTGCCGGTCATCGTCTCATCTATTGTCATCAGGGTTCGTCTCCATGATGGTGCTGGGGTTGACCTCGACGCCTATCCTAACACCAAGGTATGGGTCCTTGAATCTGTTTCGGGGACCAGGTACTGATTCAAATTTCTGCACACAGGCATGGGTGGAGCGCCTCGTAGCAAGGCCCGCAGTCTCGGCTGGTCTCCAGATACCCAAGCGTGAAGCTTGAAAGCTTGATAGGTCATCGCCGTGTAGTTGTAGGATTAATGAGTGCGAATGGAATGAACTTGTACAAACACTACAAAAATGATAAGATGGACCGTGACGCTACTCCGAGCAGCCGACATCCGGGATGGCTCAGATATCGACAGCATATATTGCCGTGTCTGCTAATCGGTTCAGCCACGTTGCCCATGTCTCGCCCGACTCGACCCTCGTCGCATTCGGAGCGGGCCGTCTCGTGGCCCTCTGGACGGTCGACGCGAGCTCCCCGTCATCTCTTCCAACTGTCCAGGACAACTCTGACAAAGGCGTTCACGAGACCCTCGCAGCCCACGAAGGCCTCGTCACTTGCGTCCGATTTCTGCGCAACGACTGCCTCGCAAGCGCAGATGACAAGGGGCACGTTCGCTTCTGGCACAAGTCTGAAAAGGTACGACTCCTCCTCCCCTTCCATGTCTGATGCTCACACGATCGACGTCAGTGGAAAAACATCCTCACCGTACATGCACATTCTCAACCCATCTCTGCGCTCTCGCTGTCGGCGGGTCTCATGGTCACGGCCAGCTCTGACTCGTCCGTCAAGATATGGACCATCGTCGAGAAACAAGAACATCGTCGTGCGCAAATCTCGCTTTCTGAAAGCTCAAAGGCCTGACTGGACTGCCTCGCAGTCACCGTCGAGATGATGCAGGTCGTCTCGCTCCAGGGAAAGTACCCGCTCGCGCTCGCGATGGCGACGCTCCCTCGCTCTCAAGGTCCGTTTTCAAGATCTCAATGAAAAAAAGAAAGGAATAGTTGATCGCGTCGAACAGCCACTGTCCTCGCCATCGCTGGGACAGACAGAAACGTACACATTTGGACTCGGTCCGAGAGCAACGTGCGTCCCGATCCTCAGAGTTCATCGTTCTTTTGTATTCATTCCGTCCGACGGCACAGTTCGTCCGCTCCGTCGTCCTTCCCGGTCATGAAGACTGGGTGCGCGCTCTGGCGTTCTGTGGGCCGACGGCATCTACAGGGTCCCCTTCCGACGACCAACTCGTACTCGCTTCGGGCTCTCAGGATGGGACGATCAGATTGTGGAACATCAGTATACTGCAAGACTCGCAAGCGGCAAAGAATCAGACCAACGGGACTCAAGATGCGAACGCGCTCAACGACGACCTGCTGGACGCCTTCGAAGCGTCGCTCGTGGACCCTACGGAGGGTGAAGAAGGCGGGAGGCAGATTTCTCTCAAGCGTCACGTTTTGACGGTGAAATCCAAGGACCTTGGGTGTGTTTTCTTCATCCTTTCTTTTCTTCACGACTCTGACCGAGTGTCGAAAACAGAGCACAACACTACGCCATAACGTTCGATGCGCTGCTCGTCGGACACGAAGCAGGCGTGACGTCACTGGCATGGGCACCGTCAAGCGCATCATCGCTGCAGACTCTTTTATCGAGCTCGACGGATTCTTCTCTCATTCTGTGGTCTCCGAGTCAAGCCTTGCATCCGGCGTTGTCCAGCGATGTCACGGCTGGTTCGATATGGATCAACCGACAACGATTTGGTGATGTTGGTGGACAACGCCTCGGAGGGTTTGTTGGTGGACTTTGGGCGAGAACATCGCAAGGCGATGAGGTATTGGGCTGGGGATGGAACGGAGGATGGAGACGCTGGCGATCTGCGCAGGCGACACAAGGCAACCCGGATACCGCGCAATGGAGAGAAATTGGTGCTATCACTGGACACAGCGGACCGGTCAAGGACCTTGATTGGAGTCCTGCTGGAGAATACATCATCTCGGTTGGGTAAGTCGGATTAGAACGAAAACAACTGCGTGTGTCTGACTAAGTGACTTAGGTTGGATCAGACGACCCGCGTCCATGGCGCTGTCCCTACGCCCACCTCTACCTCACGTTCTTCGAGCGTGTGGCATGAAGTGGCGCGTCCTCAAGTACACGGATACGACCTCGTGGGTGTCACCTGGCTTGGTCCATGGACGTTTGCAAGCGTCGCAGACGAAAAAGTCGCCCGTGTTTTCGAGGCTCCTCGAGGTTTCGTGGAAACCGTACTGAAGCTGGGTGTTCGTGGTGTCGTGGAAAGTAGTGTAAGGATCTCATGAAATAATGGGAGCAATCATGTTGACATCCACTAGGAAAAACGGCCGATCGCAGCCCATGTACCACCGTTGGGGCTATCCAACAAGGCAGTTAGCGAGGGTCTGACCTCCTTTATTTCGAGTCGTCGTCCACCATCCTTACGTTCTTTCTGCAGCACCGGTTCAGTTGGACGCGTCGCGGCCTGATCGACGCCCATTTGAAGGTGAACTGGCAGCTACAACGCTTTGGCCAGAAGTGGAGAAGGTCTTTGGCCACGGTTACGAGGTAATGATAGCACACCTCTTTTCTTTTCGAAAACTCGGCATTGACTCGGAATGCATTCATCGATCAGTCGATCACCATCGCCTCGTCCAACGCTCGCGATCTGCTGGCGACCGCTTGCAAAGCCACCTCTGCACAACACGCCGTCGTTCGCGTGTACTGGACGTCGACGTACCAACCGTTTGGCCCGCCGTTGGAAGGTCACACGCTGACGGTCACGCGCATCGCATTCAGCCCGGACGATCGGTACGTGGTCACAGTCGGTCGCGATCGCACCTGGCGGTCGTTTGAGAAGCAGGACGACGGTACGTGATCCTGCGTCGGCGGTCGTTTTCTACGGATCCCCATCTCGTTCGTTTCGTTCGGTAGGCTATCATCCGGTCGCGGCAGACGAGTCGCATGCGCGCATCATCTGGGACTGTGCGTGGAGTCTCGAGGGGGACGTGTTTGCCACCGCTTCGCGGGATAAGACGGTGAGCCTCTTTTTCTACCTTTTGTCGGATGCGCTCATCGTGTTCGTGTTAGGTGAAAATTTGGTCTCCGAGACTAGCGGTGGGCGATGGGAGCGGCGGCTCGGAGAAAGGCTGGCCCGTGCTCGCCACGCTCAAGTTTGCGGAAGCGGCTACCGCAGTCGCTTTTTGTTCGTTGGACGCCACGAGGTGAGGGGGTTTACGCCTCCTTTTGTTTGGCGAGAAGGACTAGGTCTGACGGATTGCCGGATCCAGGAGGTTACTCGCCGTCGGTTTGGAAACGGGCGAGATTATCATTCACCGTAACGTGATCGCTACTCCGGCAAAGTGGGAGGCGTATTGTTCGATTCCCGTCGGGTATGGCTCTCGTCTTTCGTGTTGAATGGGAGACTTTTAAAGTTATTTGATCGCAGCGTTGCACACGTGGACCAGATCCATAGGCTGGCATGGCAGTCTACTGAGGAACCTACCGAAAAACATCTTGCGTCGTGCAGCGAGGACGGTACGCTCAAGATACTGATAGTCCAATGTTGATGGATAAAGTTATATATCCGAGAGAAAACAGTGGGGAACGAAGGAAAGAAAAAAGTAAATCATGTATGTGACACAGTATTCGCAAGGGAAAAGACATAGCGAAAATAGAGACTTCTGCTATACAGTTGGTAAGGATGGACGAGACAATGTATCAGGGCAGGTAGTAGTAAAAGTAATCAGCAATCAGGAAAAGTGAGTACGGAAACAGTTTCGTTCGCATGGTCGTGACTTGGGGAGTGAGTACCAGATATACGGGTATACGTAGAACAGATCAGTGACCGCGAGGTTGCTTGTATGTTGGTTGATATAGTAGCACTGATGGGTGTGAATAAGCAAAACCAGAACCGGTATCGTCAAGCAAGCGGCCCGTGCACGTAAGGATACAAGAATATCTCCAAAGTCATGGAAATTTAAACAACATCACGAAGACTCATCGGAACCTCAGGCTGTGAAAGTGAGTCAATGTTTTTTTACCCCAAGTGATGGCAAGAATAAAAGTGCGTACGCATTTTATTCTGCAGAATGACGTATGGTGAGTGACGTTCGTGTCTCAGACTGAACCTGAATGCTTACTTGTAGAAACATTCGATGGAACGCAGCATTTCTACGTCCCCGCCTGTAGCAGTCACGAAATTTATGATGACACCGGCGCGTGCGTAACTTGACGCGATAGCGGGAGCGACACTTTCAACAGCGTCGATGTGAGGGGGGGCCAAAGGGAATAAAGCTTGTATGCAACGTTGCTTACCGATGTGCATACTCTTCCACCGCTTTGGGCAGATCTATAACGTCTTTAGTACAGAGAAAGAAAGTCGATATTGATTGAATAATACCATAATTGATGATAAGAGGCACGTGGGATATTTCTGGGACCTTGACTTGAACATCGTTAATAACCAACACCTTGGTCACTGGTTGCCTCATCATAGCCGAAGCAGAACTTCTAAACTTGTTCAAAGCTGCTAATTTGGTTCCAGCGTTCATTTCTCCGTGCTAAATAAGGAAGCGGATCAGCGCAATAAGAATAGTATTCCGACGGACTTACGAGCGGAACCGCTTCCAATCCACGGCTCGCCAGCTTATATACAACGGAGTCCAAGGCGTTCATCCCACCAACGTGAACGACCGCTTGGCTGACCTCGACGTCATCAAAGATGTCAGCCAATGCGTCCAACTTCCACTCTCGAGCTTGGGCAGTTTCCACGCTTGAAGCGCCCCTACCTGAGCCAATAATCCCATGGCCGCCACCCTGCGCATTGGCATTCGTGGAATCCGCGCGACCGCCAGCCGTGAAAGCGAGATACAAATAAAACTGTCGCAGACCCCGGGAACCTTGGTTTGTCTCAGTACTCGTGACGTTTCCGTCCCGGCGTACGAGGACCCGAACGGGTTCCCTGAGTTGGATGGCCGTCGCAAGGTTCAACACGTCCTGGGGTACAGTGTTTGAAAATAGGGCAGTTTGACGCTCAATCATCGTTGGGTTGCCTAACATATCGTTCGGGGGTGACGGAGGAACAGTAGAATATCTCCGAGAGGAGTTCGCTACTCCTGCTAGGGGGTTGTTTGTGTCGAACGAGGCGAATGGCGATTGTCCGGGACCATTAGAGTTTGGTGTTGGAGTGCTGGAACCCGCGGGACGGGACCTGGGAGGAGGGAGTAACTTGACGATGTTAAAAACAAATTCGTGCAGATTACGAGCAATCAGCTGGTCGACTTCGTCCAGCACCAGGAAACGAACTTCTAGACCCGTGAGACCCCCTGGGGAAGTAAAGAGTGCATGCAACTTTTGTGGTGTTCCGCAAATAACGTGTGGCATGTTTTGTTGCAAAAGGCGCAGCTCCTGAGCGACGTCATTCGCATTTGTTGAGGTGCCCACTCCCAACGCTGATCGAATACCGATGGGACCTCCCAAATCCCGGATCATTCGTTGGGCTTGCGTTGCCTGATCTACGGTGGTGGATATTATTACAGCGAGCGGGCCCCTGTTGGGGGGCCTACCCGCTGTATTTACCACAGCAACCTGAATGGCAGGTATGACATATGCAGCGATGCGCTCTTGAGTCGGAGGAGCTTGTGCGATGATGTCGGAACCTCGAAGAAGGAAAGGAAGTGCGCGTTGTTGAATCTTGTTAGGTGGGCCAACGCTAACGACCAACTGCATCAGTCCTGGATGAAGACGTCGCGTGAGAAGTTGAATCACCCAAATTTGCTCAATGAGCGAAGTAAGTCCGGTGCGAGGTTCAACTGTTCCCATTTAGAGACCACGGGACCAGTGTCGCGAGAACTGCCTGACCAATCAGCCCCTTGTGCATCTACGGTCTGCTAGTCACCAGGTCAGTACTGCGTTGAGAATATGGGGGTCGCACCAACCGATTCTCTGCGCAGCATTCCTCCGGTCACGGATCGGCGTTTATTGAGTGCCGGATCACTACGTCCAAGGGGTGCGACGTTGTCGACCCTCATAGGTAATTCGAGGTTTCCTGCAGACCAGGTTCGCGTTGGAGGGTTAGGGACACGAGGAGGGGCCCGCATCTCTGGTCGATTGGGTAGCCCATGTCCCACCATCGTAGAATTAGGTGGAATATTGGCTCCGAACGGTTGACTTGGCAGAACATCTGGAGTATGAGTATGAGGAGTATGTCGACCAAGCGTAGTTGAACCCTGGATGTGCTGTTGCGTTTGCAACGCAAGAAGTTGACCGACGGACGTGGTCAAGGTATTTAAGCGCTGTGATATCTGGGTAATGTCGTCGGGTGGCGGAGATTGGTTTGGGGCGATTGCTGCACTGAAAGATGCCCGTGGAATAGCCAAGGAAGGAGCGGAGTGACCACCAGCGGGCGCGAATGGATCCTTGAATTCTGGCTGCGAACCGCTGGCTTGCGATGCATTGTTGAGCGAACGCTCTATAAGCATATCAACTTTGCGGTGGACATCGCGGAGTTCACGTTGAACCTCCTGAGCGGTGAACTCGCATCGCAGTAGACGGTCGATGAGGTCTTGGATGAGAGGCGATGTCTTGAGATGAACATCGATGTTCTGCGGGAACTCTCCACCAGAAGTAAACTGACTGCCGGAATCTAAAGATGAAACAGGAGAAGCGGATATAAATGGACCGTTGGTGTTGAAAGATAACGAGCGAGAAAAGCTGTTCATTATGTTAACGGGGGGCGTATTTATGTGACCCCTAGCCTGTGGAACAGGTGCAGAGAAAAACGGGGAGCCTGTAGGCGCCTGTACTCCTTCATCGGTGGAAAGTGATCCGTGTGTATCGTCCGCTTCTGGAAGAGATTCCAAGTTCCCAATGGCGTTCATCTCACGAGTACGAAGAAGATTGAGTGCTCTGTCGAAGTCCGGATAATGGGAGGATGATGGGGCATCAGGAACGGCCGGCGATGGTTGAAAGCGCACGTCGGATTGACGTTCCCGGTTCGCGTTATCCTGTACGGCAGCTGGGGAGGAGCGCACGGACCTGTGTTCAACGGGAGAAGTAGAAAGCCCTGGGACAGACGCCAGCCGATCCTGCTGTCGATGAGGTGTGGGAACTGCAAGACCAAAAGCACTTGAGCCAGCATCATCTTCCCCGACGCGCATGCTGCCGGGGAAGAAAGGCGTGGATGCTGGATTCAGAGCTGCGGTTTTTGCCATTACACGAGAAGATCCAAAGTGCGTCAAGGGAGCAAAGACTGGATATGAAGTCGGACCGAGATTCGGTTTCGAAGACGAATTTGTATAGCGGATCTGATCTCACCTGCACGCGGTCACGTACTCAGGCCAGTTCCATGCAGACGGTGAGGGAAACTGATATTCTGGACGGGGATGCGGATGGGCTGGCGAAGACTGGGTTGACACAAACCCTCACAGGGCAAGTCGGAGGGATGGGGTGTCGCCAGAGAAATCGAGGCGAAACTTATTTAGCCGGTTCACAATGTGCGAAAGTGGCACTGGATATGTCCGCGACGTTTGACATATAACCTATTATTGCATACAACTTCACAACGACATACAGCACTCTGACAACAAAAAACAGAACGAATGTACACAGCAGGTCGTTACATGATGGCTCCCTGGAACGAGATACCCATAGCCTGGAACGGATTGCGCGGCTTTCGCTTGTTTTTTTCGTGCTCGGGATCAAGAAGGACCGTAGGCTCGATTCTGAGTGATCTGGTGCGGCTAGTCAGTGCGCGGGTAGATATAGTTGGGGAACGTCCTACTTGAGTGCGCTCTTTTGAGCACGATGCATATCTGGTGGTTCCAACCTTGACATGTAATCGTCCAGGCGCTTGCCAATCTTTTCCCGGACTTCAGGGAGATCGGATATGGCCACAGAAACCTGAACAAAAGGAACTTGGCACTGGCGTTGGACGCAAAAAAACCAGCGAACTCACTGTGAGTTCACGTCCTGCTAGAGTCCCGCCGTTTTTGCAAGCATCATGTCGGGCAATTTTTGTTCCGAAGACGATGATGCCGTACTGGCTAACTTTCATGTTCTGGTGGTAACTAGCGGGGGGAGGTTTAACCGTCATGGCCACCCCACCACAGCAGTGGATCTTGGCTGATAGAATAGGGCCGTAGCGGCTGAAACAGGATCTCAACGCCTCCTCGTCCACCTCGGGGCCAATCTGATGGCTAATCAGCGGGCGGGGTCGAGAACAGAGGGAATCGGGCAGCGTACGTTTCCAACGTATGCAATGCTGGGCTCTGCCCATTGTTTGGTTCTCTTAAGACGTCTTGCAGCGTCTTTGACCGCGACTTTCACCTTCTTTAGCCTGTGACCGACAGGAGCGCGACGGGAGGTCACGTGCGCTCTTTGAAGTCGGGCACTACGCCTGAGGTGGTTTTGGTGGGGTTTTGGAGTGCTAGGACCAAGTCCAGTGTCGCCATCTGTTGACCTCGTCGGCACAGGCTTGACACAACATTCAGTGCGCCCGCTCGATCGGTGTTGTCGCAGAACGGCCTACCTGTGTGCAGACATTCCGTGCGGGTTCAACAGAGACAGTTGAAGCTAGGGAAGAGCTCGGAGCACGAAACTTGGTCATGCGTGTCGTGGTAGGCGGTATTCGAGGGATTATTTGTGGGTTCCAGCACAAGAAGACGACGCTCGGTCGGGTCTTTTGAAGCGTGCGGTGTGGTCAGTGAATGTCATGGTGCTTTGAAGACAACTCCTGGAACGGATTAGAGGAACAATAGTTGTTAGTGTGTGTGGACTACTTGTCCGCGTGCACGAGGCTGGTCCCACGACATTGCCATTGCTAACGCTTTGACAGTTAATTCTCGCTTTGACATGGCTGCTCGGGACACAGCTCGACTGTACCGCAGAGTAGCGAGAGAATTTACCAGAGCGGTGAACACGGATCATGTCCTCGCTTGCTAGTGGAACGAGCTGACTTTTTTTAGAGCATCTCGCCTAGGAACAAAAACATATCGATCAGCTTCCGAAGCCTGTTCGAGAAATATGGCCAATCTAGCGAACGCGAGTCGTTCCACTATGATGTGGAGAATATTGTGACGT
Organism: Leccinum rimulosum; assembly: GCA_038091395.1. NCBI lineage: Eukaryota > Fungi > Basidiomycota > Agaricomycetes > Boletales > Boletaceae > Leccinum > Leccinum rimulosum. The sequence goes on along the minus strand of JBBPOJ010001654.1, from coordinate 309 downwards.
TCATGCGCTCGCAAACGGAGTACAAGGTGATCATCGTGGGTCGTGGTCGTCGGTTCCGAGCTGACAAGTTGTCCGTGCAGTCGCTACTGGAGAGATACAACCCGCTGATCGACCTCACGGCGGACGAGAGAATAGAGGCTACCGCGCGGAGGGTGGGACTGAACATGCCTGTGACTCGAGATGACTTCAAGTAGTATAAATATATGTTGACCTGTTACCGTCGTGTCGGGATGTCGTCGTTCTCCACGCAGGTGCTCAAATGTGATTCTACTTCCATCTCCTTCGATCCCGACGGTCAACCACGCGTCA